>SOPF01019581.1:0-12788 GCA_012979155.1 Hypericum perforatum
TCTTCTTATCTAATAACTTATCTAACCTAAAAATATCCTAAAAGTGTCTGCCAAACTTGTCCCATTGCCTTCACAAAGTTTAAGCCTCCTTTGTCACTTCATGCATTTGTCCAACACTCAGCTTTTATTTCACTTCTGTCCGTCTGGTCTGGCATGCGCCAAGTGCACATGGCATGCGCCAGCCTTCACGATTTTGCTTCATTGAGTCAAAATGGTCTTCTCAGTGATCTGTCATTCTTTCAACGACTACGTGGCGTGCGCCAAAGAGCTTGGCGTGCGCCAGAAGTCAATGCATCAAATTCTTTGGCTTTGTGACTTTCCTCTTATCCATGGCTTTGTGTGTCCTTCGCCTCTCCTCGAATAGGCTCCTAAATACAAGCAAACTTAATGAAAAACAATAAAATCAACATAAAGACACAAAGAAGGAAAACAAACACTAAGACAACTAAAACACTAAGAATGATACACTAAAGGGGTATGAATAATGAGTATTTTTGACACTCATCACACTCCCGCACTTGAATCATTGCTTGTTCCCAAACAAAACTCAAAGTGCGGACAACCAAAACTAAAATCAAATAAAAAAAATAAACACAAAACAAGGTAAAGACATAGCATGAATCAATCTATACTTAACTTCCCTAAAAAAATCAGCTCGTATCAATATGAAATCAAAAACTAAGTTAGTTCATCAATCCATAACACAAAGCACAACGAACTAGTAGGCATCTCAGCACTCAATTGTTTAAACAAGTGTTAACTCTACATAAAAGACACTAGAAGGTTGACCTCACGAGGGTAGATAAGTATTTCACTCATATAATCTGTATGGTCAACTTCCTATCACTCGCATACATGTCAATGTACTCAAAGCATCCTACGTCCTACTCAAAGCATCCTACATCCTACATCCTATATGTCAAGGTTGACCTCACCAGGTTGTAATGAGGCTTAAGGTTAAGGTGAGGTATAACATATGGATAGTGGCTAAACCACCCAATCCGAGGACATGTCACAAAAAGCAACTAATCACTCGTCTAATCTAAACATCCTCACATATATAAAATAAATAAACACACTCCCCAAGTAACTAAATAATCTAAGACCAAGAAGCACAAGTATTGCCTAGACCACGTGCCATATTCAAATTCACATTCTTTTTCGCTTCTTTTCTCTTTTTTTTCTTTTTTTAATACTAAAAATTATACATACATTGCATGTTCTAGGCAAAAACTTGGCTTCAAACATGGCCATACTACCACATCCCATCAAATATAAACCAAATGAACCCCAAGCTACCAACTAAACCCATAATACATGCCAACCTAAACATCCTCGAATCGGATGATCAAAGGTAAGGAAGATGGATGATATAAGGTTTGTAGTCGGCTTCCTAATCTAATATCAAGAAAAGGCTAGGCTCAAATGGTTTAAAAATGGATATAATAGGAATTTTGTCTCTAAAGCTCTAGGCTCAATGTCAAAGAATGCCTCTGTCTTCTCACTAACTCCCACGCAACCTAGACTACGATAAGTACTAGTAGGATACCTCGATCAACTGACTAAGTATGCACCTCATGAAAAATATAGAGACAGATGTCTCTTCCTTCGGCTCAAATGCTCACAAGGTACACTCATCAACCCTCTAGTCTAGTTTACATAGTGAAACCACTATTCTAAACAACAGAGTGCAAGATTTCTACCCATTCCTAGATTTTGTGCTCGAATTAAATTCCCAACTAAGAAAATAATAAAATTCTAACACAAGTTGAAAATTTTTGAGGGGGGTGAAATATTTGAAAAATTCATGCTAAGTCTAAAACTAAACAAAACATCCTAACATGTAGACATACTAAACAAATAAAAGGAAGATTCCGATAAAGAACCCTCCCCTACACTTGAAAGACACATTGTCCTCAAAGTGTATACGATACTAATAAACACCTAAAAATAAAAAGAAAAACAAAAATGAGATAGTTTTATCTCGATGACCAAGTATGTTAAGAAGCATCAAGGAGATCGAACCCTGAAGAGCTCAAAATGGGAACACTTCCGTACCAAGTTACCAAAGATATGGAAAACCAATCTCAAAACAAACAAACACAAACAAACATGCAACAGAATAACTCACTAATGACTTGTTTTGTAGACTACCTTCTTACGACCTTTTCAGCTTTAAGCCTAATAGGATCACCGTCTAGTAGCATAAGACAATCATTAAATGAGTTACAAATACACAACACAAAAACAGAGTCAAAATACAAGAAAATAAACAAAGAAAATAAATAAAGAAAAATACAAAAGTAGGGAAATAGGAGCTCCCTGTCAATCATCTGAAGCTAGAAGAGGTGGTGGAGGGAACATAAAGTTGCTGCCAAAGTTCTTTGCCCAGGTGCACATCTAATCGGCGTGCGCTTGCTGTTGCTTGTAGTGCTCCCTCTGGAATGCCATGTGAGCTCTCTGATCGGTGTAGAATGCCCTTTGCTCCTCTCTCTGAGCTCTAAGCTCAGCCTCCATGCAAGCATTGTAGTCATATTGGCGGTCCCATCCAGCTGTGTTACTAACTGCGTAGTCCTGTAGTTGCATGCCGTATCTATGAAGCTGCTCTCCGTGACCATGTAGCTATACCTGTATCATAGCCAACTAGTCATGTAAAAACTGTATATCAAAATGAGCATCAGGCACCTGATGACTCAGCCCTGCATTGTCATGCTGGGCCTGGTAATGGTGGCTCAGGCCTGCCTGCTCCTACTCCTCCTGTTGCTCCTCTCTCTATGTAGGCACCCTTCCTGGTGCCCTCATGCATTTTTGCACTGCCTCTCTCTCTTCCTAAGACTTGTACTCGATGACCTCAACCCCATCGATCATCTTCTTGATCAGCTTGCTCATGTGAAACTTCTCGATGCCGAGAGACACTAACTCCAAAATCATCCCACAGAAAGCTAAAAACTGCTCAGAAAAATATTGACATGCAATGCAAGAAATAATATGTCCTAAGTACAGATACCTAGGCTCCCTATCGCTAATCAATCTCGCAAAGTAGTCGATGATCATGGCAAATGTGCTAAAGGGAATATCATGGCAAAGGCAATCTATGGCATAGAGCTGAGATCAGAAGACTTTAGACTCTTCCCATTGACCATAAATGGTCAGAGTCATAAAGAATTGGAGGATGCCTAGATATGGTTCTCTAATCAGTGCATTAGGCGCCCTCCTTGACTTGTATCGCTCAAACCCTGTAATCTTGTGCCATGCCCTATGAGCTTGACTAGTAGGCGAGAAATCTAATGTTGCTGGTCCAGTCGTAAGGCTAAATAGGTTGTTAAACTCGACCTTGTTCATGCCAAAATCTGTGTCAAAAATACGTGCAGTAAAAGATCATCTATTAGCTGATACCTGCAACGTGCAATAAAACTCAAACATTAATTCTTGCCTAGCCATGATCTGTCTATTCTCAAAATATCTCCACCCAAGTTTTCGAAATGCAGACCTCAGTTGCCTATCTACCCCTAGTGTCTTCATGTCATCCCAGTCTATTGTAAAATGACTAAGGGTATTAAGGCATGAGAATCATTGATACCTCTCTCCCTCCCAATCGTGGAAGATCGTGAAGGGAGCATTGTAGCGGCCGCAAATGTCTGGGAGTGGAGATCCAGGTGGAGAAGGAGAAGGGTTTCTTGCTCGCTTCCTCCTGTCTCCTCTTGGAATCCTGCTAGATCCTGTAGCATCCGCTATCGAAATGTTTGTTTTAGACCTTGGAAAGTGCAAGTAAATGGCTCGGGAAAGTTGGGCAAGTGAAATTTTGAAGATTCGGAAAGCAGGAATTTTTGGATTTAAAAAATTTGTGAAGAAACTGAACTGGCCGAGAGTTTTATAGCCAATTCTATCCAAAGTAGGCGTACGCTAGATTTGTTGGCATGCGCCAGCTTCTTCTTTTGCCCAACACTGGCGTGCGCTAGATGCACCTGGCGTGTGCCAGCTTCTCCAAATCATAATACAAGGCGCGCGCCATATACCTAGGCGTGCGCCATATATGTACAAACCTCAAAATAAACTTCATAAACCATACATACACAATACTAAAAGATCACACAAAAGAAACTAACATACTAAACTAATTTTTTTGGCTTTTATTTACGCTGCATTCCTGGAAAGCTTGAAAATCAAACGCCCCATCAGCATGGGTCAAAGGTGCAACTTGGACGTTCGCAATTCACACAACTCACGAATGGCATACCATGATGAACTACCTCTTCGTGCAACCTTTTTGGCTTTAAGCCTAATAGGATCGCAACATAGTAGCACGGTATGCTCATTTTGCGAGTTAGTGCTATTCTTGCAACAGTCTCCGTTGTGCTCTAATTTTCTACACCTTGGACAAAATTCAAATCTCTTCATCCTCCTCTTGAAAATACTCTTCGAAGTTCCTCTAGAGTATCTTAAGAAATTTTCTTCTCGTCTCTCAATTCTCAAGGTCTCTTATGCTCGACAGAGAATGATGGGACATATGTCAATCGGGAGCTTCCTCAAAACTAAGACACTAACTAACCAAAGATACTTAACGCAAAACATCCTGTTCTTTATTCTCTGTAGGTAAAAGAGAGCCTTTCTTTGTTTCAAACGTTCAAACATTGGATGGCACATAAATCGATTGTACCTCTGCATCTCGATTAATGTCACCCCTCTAATATAAATTTTGCATTGTTGGCCGTTAACTCGGAAGACTATCCTGTTGCTATTTTTTAAATCAAGTGCTCCGAAAGGTAGCAGTTTAACAACTTGGTACGGGCTACTCCACTTGGATTTGAGCTTCCTAGGGAAGAGTCTCAATCGCAAGTTATAGAGAAGAACATTCTGCCCCTCCTTAAAATCTTTCTTGATAATGTAGGCATCATGTCTTCTTTTGGTCCTTTCCTTGTAAAGCCTTGAGCTTTTGAATGCCAAGTCTCGCATTTCATCCAACTCTTTAAGTTGGAGGATTCTCCATTCTCTGACCTTTTTGTAATCGTAATTAAGGGTTTTAATAGCCCAAAATGCACGATGCTCAAGCTCTACTAGAAGATGGCACACTTTGCCATACACAAGCCTATACGGCGACATTCCTATAGGTGTCCTAAATGCCGTACGATAAGCCCATAAGGTATCATCGAGCTTGTTCGACCAATCTTTCCTTGCTGTTCTGACCGTCTTTTCCAAGATTTTCTTGAGCTCTCGATTTGAAACCTCAACTTGTCTGCTAGTTTTGGGATGATAAGGTGTTGCCACCTTGTGCATCACACCATATTTCTTAAGCAGGACTTCAAATTGTCTGTTGTAGAAATGTGACCCACCATCACTGATTATTGCTCGTGGCACTCCAAATCTCGAAAAGAATTTCTTTAGAAATCGGATAACTACTCTAGCATCATTTATTGGTGATGCCAAAGCTTCTACCCACTTTGAAACGTAGTCTACTCTTACCAAGATATACTTGTTGCCATATGAAGTTGGGAAAGGACCCATGAAGTCCAAACACCAAACGTCAAAAAGCTTAATCTCTAAAATTACAGATAATGGCATCTCATTCCTCTTTGAGATATTTCTCGTTCTTTGGCAGTGGTCACACTGCTCAACATAACTACGTGCATCGTTGAAGATGAAAGGCCAATAGAAACTGCATTTGAAGACTCGAGATGCAGTTCTTGAAGCTCCATAATGACCTGAGTAGGGAGTGTTATAGTATTGCTCTAAAATATTTGCTACTTCCTAACTAGCAATGCAATGTCGAAGCACCCTATCATTACACCTTTTGAACAGGTAAGGATCATCCCAAACATACATCCGAACATCTTGTAGAAATTTCTTCATTTGGGGATAACTCAGGTCTGTAGGAATAATATCTCCAACCAAGAAGTTGGCATAATCAGCATACGAGGGAGCTTTTACTATACTCATTGTCATACGAGTTTCATTTGGAAACTCTTCTTGAATGTTCCCTTCAATGTCCACACCGTCACTTTTCTCTAACCTAGAGAGATGATCTGCGACAATATTTTCTGCTCCTTTCTTATCCTTAATGGACTAGTCAAATTCTTGTAGTAACAAAATCCAGTGCATCAAGCGAGGTTTCGCATCTTGCTTTGGGAAAAGATATCTCAAAGCTGCATGGTCAGTGTAGATTATAACTTTCGAACTAAGTAAGTACGGTCTGAATTTGTCGCATGCGTAGACAATCGCAAGCATCTCCTTCTCTGTGGTTCTATAGTTCAGTTGAGCTCCTGCCAGTACTCTACTAGCATAGTAGATGACATGTAGCTTTCCCTCTTTCTTCTGTCCAAGCACACAACCCAAGCTAGATCACTCGCGTCACACATCATTTCAAATGGAAGTTTCCAGTCCAGTGATAAAATCAATGGAGCTATGATAAGAGCTTTTTTAAGAGCATCAAATGTCTTAAGACAATAATCATCGAAGTTGAAGGATACATCCTTGACCATCAAATTTGTTAGAGGTTTAGCAATTAGAGAGAAGTTCTTGATGAATCTTCTGTAAAATCTGGCATGACCAAAAAATGCTCTAACTCCTTTAACTGTTGTTGGTGCATCCATTTTTTCTATCGCCTCTGTTTTAGCTCTATCGACTTCCATGCCAGCTCTAAAAATCTTGTGCCCAAGGCGTCTACCATAAAATGGCAGTTTTCCCAATTGAGTGCAAGGTTCTTTTCCTCACATCTCTGTAGTACCTTTATCTAGGCTGTCAAGACAGTGATCAAATGAGTCTCCAAATACAGAGAAGTCATCAATGAAGATTTCCATAATCTTTTCGTTCATCTCCCAAAAGATAGACTTCATTTAACGTTGGAACATTGCTGGGGCATAACTTAATCCAAAAGGCATTCTGTGATATGCAAAAATACTGAAGGGATATGTGAAAGATGTCTTCTCTTGATCTCTAGGGTATATTGCAATTTGGTTGTACCCAAAGTACCCATCCAAAAAGTAATAATACGAATATCCAGCTATCCTTTCCAACATTTGATCAATGAATGGAAGTGGGAAATGATCTTTGCGTACAGTGTCATTCAATTTACGATAATCAACACACACTCTCCACCCAGTAACAGTCTTTGTTAGAATGAGCTCCCCTTCCTCATTGATCACAACTGTCATTCCTCCTTTCTTGGGAACACAATGTATTAGGCTGACCCACTCACTATCCAAGATTGGATAGATAATTCCTGCTTCTAGGAGTTTAATCACCTCTTTCTTAATAACCTCCTTCATATTTGGATTAAGTCTCCTTTGTCTGTCTACTCTCGGCCTCACTCCATCCTCCATGTGAATGTGGTGCACCACAATTTCTGGACTTATCCCCTTGATGTCAGATATTTGCCATGCAATGGCCTTAATACGCTTGTTCACAACTGTGAGCACTTTCTCTTCTTCTTCCTTAGTGAGCTTGTTCGATATAATAATCGGTAATCTCCTTCCATTTATTAAGAAAGCATATCTCAGATGGGAGGGTAGCTCTTTCAGTTCTAAGGAAGGAGCTTTTACAAATGAGGGTGGAGTAGGATATTTCAAGTGAATCTCTAACTCCTCAAGCAGACATTTCTTGTCGATTTTCTCCTCTACCTCTTCTATAAAGTCCTCTGCAACTCTTTCTAGTTGTTTATCCTTTATTCTAGAGATGTTCTTCTTACAAAATTCGAGGATACACTCATCTACAAGATATATTTTCATGCACATCCCTTCATCAAGAGGATGACGTATAACACCTGTCATGTTGAACTCAACCTTCTCTTCTCCAATTCTGAGAACCAATTTGCCATAATGCACATCTACCAATGCATGTGCGGTATTGAGGAATGGTCTTCTATAAATTAGTGAACAGTTCTTGTCCTCAGAGAAATCCAGAACCACAAAGTCAACTGGAAAGATGAATTTGTCTATCTTCACCAGGACATCCTCAACCACATTGTATGGTTTCTTAATTGTTTGGTCCGCCAATTGGAGAAGCATAGAAGTTGGCTTAACCTCACTTAATCCTAGTTTTTGGAATGTAGACAAAGGCATCAAGTTGATACTTGCACCTAAATCACATTTTGGAAACTCGGTTTCATCAATGAAATAGGGTATTGTAAAACTCCCCAGATCTTTGAGCTTTGTCAGAAGATTTTTTGAGATGAGAGAGCTACAATCAGCTGTGAGGGTAATCGTCTCTCCATCTTCCCATTTCCTCTTCTTAGTGATGAGTTCTTTTAGAAACTTGGCATAATGTGGTACTTGATCTAGCATCTCTAGGAAAGAGATGCTAATCTAAATGTTCTTCATTTTCTCCATAAAACGGAGAAATTTTTCATCCATCCCCGACTTTCTCTTTACCCTCTGAGGATAAGGAAGATCTGGGACCATTAATGGAGGTGGTACGTAAATTTCTTCTTCCTTCGCAACTTTTTCTTGCAAGTCCTTTTCCTTCAGAGCTTCCTCATTGTTATCTTTTTCTGGACTTTCCACGTCAATTGGTTTAGCATTCTCTTTGACTTTTTGAGAAGCTAATTCCTTGCCACATCTTAAGATGATTGCATTAACTTGGCCACGAGGATTTTCCTCAGTAGAACTTGGGAGAGAGCCAGATGCTCTATGTGTATCAATTTTCCCAGGTTGTACTTCCATGTTACGCATGGCAGTTACTTGATCTTTAAGAAACTACTCCAAATTGTTCTGCCTTACTTCCTGGGCCGCTAATGCCTTCAAGATTTGACTTTTGTTGTTGGATGAGTCTCCAGATTGTTAGATGAATTTCTCAACCTTGTCAAATTTGTCCTCGAGTGCTACCATTCTTTCTCCTAAGAACTCACATGGTTGAAAACCAGGTAGTGGTCCTTGTTATGAGACACAAAATGGCATTCCTTTATCAGGAACGATTGCCATACTGTCATCGTTGTTTCTATCTTTCCACAAAAAGTTAGGGTGGTTTCTCCAACCGGGATTGTAGGTAGAGGAATAAGGGTTATTTCCTATTTAGTTTCCTTCTTGTCATTGACCACTCACAAAGTTGACCTGCTCTATAGATTGGCTCATCATTGCACATTGAATAATCTTGTGGCCATAGTTGCCACAAGCTTCGTAATGCTGTTGTAAAGTAACAACATCAACTTTGTTTAGAGTCAAATCACACAATTACTTTGCATCAAGTCTAATTGTTCTTGAAAAGACGAGGAAGCATCTAAGTCTATCATTCCTCTTCTCTCACTTTGCTCAGTTACCTTCCTTAACTCTCTAATGGGTTGTCTTTTCCTCTCATTCGTAATTATCCTGTTTTTTGCTACCAGCTCTTCCAGAATATGTTGGGCTTCAACCCTTTCCTTTCTCAGGAAATTTCCATTGGAAGCAAAGTCAGCAGTTCCCATTGTTGATGGCGACAGGCTAAAATAAAATATCTTAAGCAAAGACTCCTTAGACAAACTATAATGCGGGCATTTTCGTTGCAACTCCTTAAATCTCTCCCAAGTTTCACTCAAAGACTCTCCTTCATATTATTCGAAGTTTGTAATCTCCTTAACAAGTTTGTTAGTCTTTGAGTAGGGGAAATATTTATCTAAGAAAGCATTTACTAATTGCTCCCATGTGGTTATTGGAGTACCCTTAAGTTGCTTATACCAAAGTTTAGCCTTATCCCTTAACGTATATGGAAACATTCTAATCTTAAAGGCATCATCAATCACTCTAGGATAATTAAAATTATCAGCTAATTCTATGAAGTTCCCCAGGTGTTCATTGGGATCTTCATTAGGCAAACCAAAGAAGTGACCCGAAGCTTGAAGCATATGAATCACGGCTGGCTTAATTTCAAAGTGATTAGCTCCAACAGCTGGCCGTTGGATTCCAGTTTTTGCTCCTTCGTAAGTTGGTCTCCCATGGTCTATTAGAGAATGTCTAGGGGCATGAACTCCATCCCCTTGACCCTCTTACCTTTGATCCATTCTTTTTTTTTTCTCTTCTCTCCCTATGTAATGACCTTTCTAACCTCGTTATTTCTTCTTCAATCTCTAATGGAGAAATATTGGTTGAACGGGTTAATGGCATGCATGTAACTTGTCAAGCAAGACAAGTTACTTGGTCAAAAAGTAAACAAAAAATAAGAAAAATTAAAATAAAAGATAATATACTAAAAATAAAAAAATATACTAATATATATATTGATCCGAGTTTGTAAACTGATTTGAGAGTCTAAGATCTCAATTCCCGACAATGGTGCCAATTGATGACTACCATTCTTCTGCACTTCCTGACTGGGGCATCTATGTAGCTATCCGCATGTGCGATTCCACTTGTTATTTTGTTCTATCTTAATTCTACCAAGGAAAGGATGTTTGATCGTTCGTTCTTTTGGTCAGTCTGGCGTGCGCCAGACACAGTTGGCATGCACCAACTTTAGACAAAATTCACACTAAGGCACACGCCAACTTCAGCTGGCGTGCAATTTTTCTCACGAACGAACAACGTGGCGCGTGCCAAGTAGAGCTTGCGTGCGCCAAGTCAGCACAAGTTTGTAGAGGACATATTACAATAAGAATAAGTAGGGTTGTAGATCCACAGAGATTAAGTTGTTAGGCATACTTTAAGGTTTACTTACTTAACTAGGATCAGATTATGAAGTTTGTTGATGAACACTTGTGATATAAACTCTAAAGATTGGATATAAAGGTCATAACAACTAACATATGCAAGGTTTGTATATAAAACACAATATTAACAACTTATAAGCTAATAATAAGCAAGGTACCTAAACCAATAACATAACCATAAGATAATAAATGGTCTGGGTGTATGTGATGTGGTCCGAGTGAATCGAAGGCAACCTCAACCACACTTTCGTGTGCGATGAGTCTAAATTGCTACTTAATCTAGCTTAGAAGGTTGGATATGTTCTTTTAACCCCACCAACTAACTAAACTAAGTTAAACATCAACTATAAACTCCACTCCAAGGACAATCAGTAGGTTACGAAAGATATTTCTATCCTAGCAAGAGTACTAATCATCGAATCAACCTATCCATCAATTCTATCTCCTTCCGGTCTCAAGTTTTGACTAGCTACTAAGGCTTGATGATCAAGCAAGTCTAATCAATAGGATTAAGCATGTTGATAAGAACATATACAAGAACATACACAACTCATATAGTGGCTACATCAAGGGTAACAAAGCACCAAACTCATACAACTACTCAAACATACGTATATTCAATATAATAAACATGAACATAGACAAAAGAGAGAAAGGAAAATGGAACTTATCAAGGTTTCAAGCTCCACTCTTCAAGTCCAAGTTCTTCTAAGTAAAAGGAAATATTTACATCTTGTTTTGTGGACACAAACTCCCTTTTTGTCACCAATGTGCCACACCCTAGTTTTTAAGACAAAAACTACCTAATATACTAACTAACTAAAGGAATAGTAAACTAAATATCTAATCTCTTCTTATCTAATAACTTATCTAACCTAAAAATATCCTAAAATTGTCTGCCAAACTTGTCCCTTGCCTTCACAAAGTTTAAGCCGCCTTTGTCACTTCATGCATTTGTTTATCCAACACTCAGCTTTTATTTCACTTCTGTCCGTCTAGTCTGGCGTGTGCCAAGGGCTCCTGGCGTGCACCAGCCTTCACAATTTTACTTCACTGAGTCGAAATGGTCGTCTGAGTGATCTGTCATTCTTGCAATGGCTACGTGGCGTGCGCCAAAGAGCTTAGTGTACGCCAGAAGTCAATGCATCGAATTCCTTGGCTTCATGACTTCCCTCTTGTCCGTGGCTTCGCGTGTGCGCTCGATCATCCTTCACCTCTCCTCAAATAGGCTCCTAAAAACAAGCAAACTTAATAAAAAATGATAAAATCAACATAAAGACACAAAGAAGGTAAACAAACACTAAAACACCTAAAACACAACTAAATCAACCTAAAAAACTAAGAAGCATACATTAAAGGGGTATGAATAATGAGTGTTTTTGACACTCATCAGGTGGGAATACTGCTGTGGTAAAAAATTGAGTGTAAGGGTATGGATTGAGGTGGATGAATGAAAAATCAATTAAATATTGCAGGGATGGGTGGAGATGGATTGTTAGGAATGCTATTGTGGATGGTCTTAGTGTGTAGTAGCAAGATTCCATCTACAAACTCAAGCATATCTTATGAGATGATTTGGTCAAAAACAAATTATGGAAACTACTCTGTCAAACTTTCAAACTGTGGATGTCAAACTTGAATAGCCTCAAATTACTAGGTATATCAAAATAAAGTGACCATTCGAAGATGGAGACCAAATTGAGGGACAAGTATGGCTTTCTCTTTTAGCACACAAGTAAGTTAGAGGACAACTTTTTTATTAAAGAGGGAAAATTGTAAGAATAATAATAAAAAAGACCATAAACTCAGGTTTCATAACGGTATTATGCCAACCATCCTCCATGACCTTAAGCTTTGAGTTGAACTGGAGTCACAACTTTTTGTGAAAGAATGTTAACAACTTATTTTATTTTTAATTTTTTGTAAGGTTGTTTGGTTGGCAATTCCGGGTATGAGGATGAAAATTAATGTAGTACAGCGTAAAAGATTTGTTAATTTGTTTCGACGAAATTCGGCTTTTTGGATAAAACTAGAAATACAAAGGATTTGTGAATATTTTCTGCCAAGTTACAATGACGATCTTCACAGTAACCGAATTTCAAATTAGAACTGTTTTAATCGGATCAAATATGTATTATGTAATAAATTAGATGATGGTTTTAGTGATTATGATGAAATG
>SOPF01019583.1:0-10013 GCA_012979155.1 Hypericum perforatum
TCGCATTTTATTTCCCATAAATATGTAAGTCCTATGGACGGAAGGGGCATCTTGAAAATTGAATGAATCGGAGTTTATACTCTTTGAAATTACTTGTGCATAGACTTGCATGAACCTTGCGTGGACTCGCAAGTTTAGTATGTGGACTCATACGAATACCTAACACTCACCCTGGCTGGCCATTCGTTTATGAACCCCTTTGATTAAAACAACGGAAGTTGTTCCTTGATCAAAGTTATCTTTGTTACTATCCTACCAAGTTACCCCATCCGCACCAATTCACATGTTTGTTCCAGCCAAATCACAAATTCAAACAAGCCTTCCGCTATGCTACATCAGGTGGTATCAGAGCTTGAGCCACGATCATCTCAATCCCCGTATTGAGACCGAGAGTTTTCTTATCTGTGAGTTGCGAGAGAGCCATACACTACCAGCCATGTATCAGGACTCGTGATCTATCGATTTGAATCACTCATTACCTTTCGAACTTCTCCATATATCCATTCATTCCAACCTGATTCATCATGGATCTGGACCCACCACAACATCCAGACATGAATACAAGGTTTACTAATCTTGAGAATGCGATCCAAGCCATTCTAATGAGGTTAGATAACCTAGCAATCCATCAACCACCGGCTGCCTCAATTCCTAAAGTCTGAATGCGTCAAGAAGACGAAGAGGATGTGGATTTTGATGTAACCCTTCTTGCAAGGAGAGGAGGTCGTGGTGCCCGTGGCTTGAGAGGACGAGCAGAAGGAGCATGTCACGTATGTAGGGAAGAAGTGCGCAAGCCTAGACGTGCAGATTGGGAGATCGATCTGTACAGACGTATAGATCGCCCCTTCAAGATGAATATTGAAAAGTTTTACGGGGATCTTGATGTCAAAGGTTTCCTAAATTGGATGGATTCGATCTACAAATATTTTGACTGCATGAATTTGACAGAAGAGCAAAAGGTGAACTATGTCGCGTTCAAACTCAAATCCGGAGCAGCTGTTTGGTGGCGTAAAGAACAAGAAAGCCATAGGAGACGTGGAAAAGCACGTATTCAAGACTGGCCATCCATGGAGCAAGCCCTAAAAGAACGTTTCTTGCCCGTAGATCATCAACAAACCCTATACGCATAATTCTGGTCGTGCACGCAAGGGACTCGAACTGTGGATGAGTACATCATAGAGTTCATGCAATTGGCTACGAGGAACGACGTGGAAGATAACGATGATCAGTTGATAGCATGATTCATAGATGGATTGCACTATGAGATCAAGTCACGTATGGAGTTTGACACGTTCATCTACTTCCATGATGCGTGTGCAAAGGCTCGTAAGATTGGGAACATGATGAAGAAGAAGAAAAGTGTGTCCGTGCGATATTCTGGATCAGGGCAAACTTCAAATGCCAATCGAGGAGAAGAGAAGAACGTTCCTAACCCGAAAGCAATCACCAAGGCCATGAACATGCCTGAGGTCGTGCCAAGCAAAGGAAATGAGGCTGAGACTTCTTCAAAGCTTCATTGTTTCAACAAATTAGGGCATAAATCATCTGATTGCCCTAGGAGGAAATTCAACCAAATGGTTGAACAAAATGAAGAGGAGTCAGACGAGCAGGTTGGAGCATATATGTGCGCGCCCGTGGGTGAAAGTGCTGAGGAGGATTTGGATGAATCCGAAGAAATTTGTGGCATGATGCACAAGGTTCCTCTTAAAGTCGAGTTGGAAAAGGGTGAATCTCAATCCACCCCTTTATCGGGCAAACCAAATCAAAACACGAATGGGACCACTCGTAGCATGAGACCCAAGAAAATGGTAACATCCTACACACTCATGCTCATTTCAGTGAAAGAATAAGGAGATCGTCAAGTGCTTATGATCCGTAACGTGCTTGAGAATGAAGAGACTTAGGAAGCACTTTATGCGCATGTCAAAAGATTGATGTATGAATTCTCGGAGTTTTCCAAAGGGGAATACCCACACGGATTACCACCCTTGTGCGAGGTACACCGTGCTCTTGATCTGATCACTGGAGCACCAATGACTAATCAGATTTTACATGACAAGGTGCAAACACTCTTGCCGAAATACTCTATCCCAGCTAGTTTAAATCCATGTGAAAAACCTGTATCCTATGAGCCAAAGAGGAATGAGATCATAGTTGTGAACTTTGACAAAATCTTTGAGCTCATTAATTTGGATCAAGCAAATTTGGAGCATTTGAATCACGTTCTTGAAACGATTCGAATAGATGCTTGGGTGATCAATTGAGCCTAGTGCTTCACATGGAAAGAAAATGTGACCTTCTTAGGGTTTGTCAAAGGTAGTGAGGAAATTCATGTTGACCATTCAACAATTAAAGCAATAAGCACATGGCTGACCCCTACGACCATTGATCAATTGAAAGGTTCCCTTGGCTTAACGAGTTCACATCGAAAGTTCATCCGCAACTACAGTGCATTGGCAGCCCCTCTCACTACCTTGCTCAAGAAGCAAGTCTTGTTTTCCTAGAATAATGGAGCTGATAAAGCCTTCTGTGACCTTCAAGAAACGTTCTGCAATGACCCGGTACTCGTTTTGCCTAAATTCTCCAAGATGTTTTAGGTAGAAGTCATCGTTCGAGGAGTTAACATTGTCGCGGCTTTGATGCAAGAAGAAAGGCCTATAGCTTTCTTTAGTGAACAACTAAGAATGAATAGGGCAAGATGGTTAATGCATGATCAGTAACTCTATGCGGTATCTCGAGCGTTTAAAGTTTGGAAACCTTATTTAATTGAGAAGGAGTTTGAGTTGCACATCGATCACAAGGCTTTTTTGACCCTGAATGATCACAAGGCTTTCCGTATTCGGAAAAGGGTGAGCAAACACAACTATGTCATCGACTTTCCGACAGAGATGACAACAACTTGTATCTTCAATGTGACCGATCTCAGTCCGTACTATGATGCACTTCAACTATCATCAAAATTAATCGCTCGTGGATGAGCTAAAATCCAAGGAGGAGAGGATGATGTAGGGACATCCATGCAAGATCCCTAACTGCCAAGCACTATTTTGAAGATTGCTGAATAAGGAAGACAATAAGGCCTAACTTGCCATTTCGGTCCATTACTTCCAATTAAGTCCTTTTAGTTTTCATTAATTCCTAAGTTCATTTGAATGTCTTTCTCAATTTAGTCTAGATTCGAATTATGTGACTCTTGGATGAGTAGGCATTATGACCATCCAAGATCACCTCGTACGTCGCATTTTATTTCCTATAAATATGTAAGTCCTATGGACGGAAGGGGCATCTTGAATGAATCTGAGTTTATACTCTTTTAAATTACCTTTGTGTAATTTACTCGTGCATGGACTTGCATGAACCTTGCGTGGACTCGCAAGTTTAGTACGTGGACTCGTACGAATACCTAACACTCGCCCTGGCTGGCCGTTCGTTTACGAACCCCTTTGATTAACATGACGGAAGTCGTTCCTTGATCGAAGTTATCTTTGTTACTATCCTACCAAGTTACCCTATCCGCACCAATTCACACGTTCGTTCCAGCCAAATCACAAATTCAAACAAGCCTTTCGCTACACTACATCACTTGCCAAGGACATCGAGAAAGCATGATGCCATTTGGGTTATTGTTGATAGACTCACGAAGTCAGTTCATTTCTTACCGATCTCAATGACCACTACTATGGACAAGTTGGCGCGATTGTATGTTAGTGAAATTGTGAGGTTACATGCGCTCCAATTTCTATTGTTTTTGATATAGATCCTCGATTTACTTCCAGATTTTGGCCTAGTTTGCAGGATGCTATGGGCACCAAAGTCAAGTTCAGTACTTCTTTTCATCCTCAGACTTATGGACAATCAGAAAGGACTATTCAGACCTTGGAGGAAATGCTATGATCATGTACAATGGAGTTTATTGGTAGTTGGGATGATCATCTTCCGTTGATTGAGTTTGCATACAATAATAGTTTTCACTCCAGCATTGGCATGGCTCCTTATGAAGCCTTATATGGAAGAAAATTTAGATCTCCGATTTGTTGGGACGAAGAAGGAGCAAGGAAGTTGACAGGTCCTGAAGTTGTTCATGATACTATGGAGAAGGTTAAAGTCATTAAGGAGAGATTGAAGATAGCCCAACAACGTTAGAAAACTTATGCCGATCAAGGAAGAAGACATCTTGAGTTTAATGTTGGCAATAAAGTATTCTTAAAAGTGTCTCCTTGAAAGGTGTATTACGATTCAATAAGCAAGGAAAATTGACACCACGATACATTGGTCCTTATGAGATCCTAGAACGTGTTAGACCAGTTGCATATCGATTAGCCTTGCCACCTGAGTTATCAAAGATTCATAATGTGTTTCATGCTTCATTATTGAGAAAGTGTATGGTTCGGGAAGAATCAAGGATATTGGACATGGAACCAGTTACATTGAGAGAAGATTTGACGTATGAAGAAGTGCCAGTTTAGATCTTGGATAGAAAGGAAAAGAATTTATGATCCAAGACAATTCCGTTGGTTAAAGTGTTATGGCGTAGTCAGAACATTGAAGAAGCCATTTGGGAAACGGAGAAAGACATGAGAACACGATATCCACATCTCTTTCATGACTTCGGTAAGTAAATTTTGAGGACGAAATTCTTTTTAGGGGAGGAGAAATTGTAAGCCCTGTACCACGTTATATTCCTAAGTATCGTTAGCTAAGTTGTTTTACGATTAAGTTAATACAAGTACCACTTTTAAGATATATCGGCATTACGTTGGTTGGTCCTTTAGGCAACTATTCTAATAGATTGATGCTCCGACAACTTCATAAGCATGTTTACACATGATAGAGTCTTCTAAGACTACAAGATTACCCTTCATTTTGGTCACTTAGCTTAGTTTTAGGTTTATGTTAAACTATCCTCGGGTGACTTAGACGGATTTGAGCTGTTTGGGGAGAATGGCCATAACTTTCTCATTTCTGATCCAATTTAGACAAGCAAATATGTTTTGGAAAGCTAAGACATAGCACTACAACTTGGTAGACAAAATTTTATTCAGATTGGTAGTGGAAGGAGATCAAAATTTAGCGTGAAGTTGCTGGTTTGTGAGTGGCCGAGGAATTGGCAGCCAATCAAGAGGAGTCAAATGTTTTTACCTTTTTGACTTTAAGGGATGACATAGAAATTGAGGAGAATTATCCAGGAACCTTATAAAACCCTAAACTTATCATTGGACAAGCCACAACATTTTTAACCACTCAGAAAACCAAAAGAAGAAAGAGAAAGAAGCTACTAGGAGAAAAAAGAACAAGCAGGCAGGTCGTGGAGAAACTGTTCGGTAAGTGGGTTTATCTTAGGAATTGGACTTTTTAGTTGTCAACAAAGTTGTAGAGGTCAGAATTCCCTATTCCATGGTATATCTAATTTGTTGATTTGGTGAAGTAATGAACCCAGGAGGTCCATTTTATTCTGGCCGAGTTGCTGAGCTCTCGGATTCAAGTAGGTTAAGGAGAAAACGACCTTATGAGTTGGTTGTTTTGATTGTGGAGTTGATTTTTGGATATGATATGATGAAAGACAATTAGAGGAGTCCTGTTTTGGTGATTTTTGTGGGTTGTTGATGATATTAAAGTAAGGATGGTTGGTTATGTAGGCATGTTGATGGAGGTGTTGGATGTGTTGTTGGAATTTGTTGGAAGTGATTAGTTGGTTGGTTTCAAGTAGGAATTTGGCATGTATAGGGGCTGCCATGTACTACTTTAAGCATGCTCATGATTCTTTGAATATAGTATAGTTACGTAGAGTTTATTTGTTATTAAGAAAAGAAGTGGACAACCAACGAGCTGAATCATCTAGGAACGCTTAAGTTTTACGCACTTGGAGGAAGTTGAGGTGAGTGGATAATGGGTTCACGAAAACCATTATTTTCATTTGCTATCTATATTCCTTGTGATTTTAAAACTGAAAAGTGAATAAGTATTTTCTTGGCTTCCTTTGAACCATTTTGTTGATACGCCATCGTTGAACCCATTTCGTTGAAAGACCTTTGTTGCGATGAACCCATTCCTTGATATAATTCAAAATATTCATTATTATTATTTCATATGGTTACGAGCCTTGTATGGTGTTCACGTTATGTTTATGAGGTCTTTGGGACTGTATGTGGTATGCATTAAGCCTTTGGGGCATATGCCATGTGTCAAGCTCTTTGGGAGTGTCTATGCGCATATGACTTATGTCTATGTTGCATTTATGCTTGTGTAGCATTTATGCCTTATGTTGTGATCTAATTCTTGGCTCGCAACTCTTATGATCCATATTACGTATGTTATGACCATATGAAACTATTATGTTGATGTGATCAAGCCTATGGATGCACCTACTATCAAGCTTGTAGATTCACGGCAAGTTCAAGTTCCAATTGGTCCAATGACAAGGGCAAGAGCTAGGAAGTTGCAATCTGATTTTAATGGACTTATGGAAGAAGTTTGGACTCAAACTCGTGCGCACAAGCCCATGCACGTCCATGCAAAGCCCATGCACGTATTGGAGGCTATTTTGGAAGCTTGAAGATCCACACCTAATCTGGTTGCTTGGCACGCAAGAAGAATCAACTATTTTGGACGTGCAATCTTCTTGATTAGGATGTGTTAGTTTGCTTATTATTTAGCTTATATTTTGTTCTTGTCTAAGCTATTTAGTTCGGCCAGAATAGGAGCTATTTAGTTCGGCCAGAATAAGAACTCCTCTTTAGGAGTTAGATTGTTTAGGATTATTTTGAGACTTTGGAGCCTATATAAAGGCATCCTTGCTTAATAAAATGTAGACCATTATTGTCCATTCGGAACACATAGCATTCAGCTATTGAGAGAGTTTTGATACTCATTGTTCTTGCTTAGGTTAGAGAGTCGTCTTAGCTAGAACAAAAACTTTCACTTATCAAACGGAGAGCCAACACCGTTTGTGGCGTGATTCGACCTAGGGTCATGGTTCATAAGTCTTTTGCTTCGGGTTAGGGCTCATTGACGTGCCTTAGTTCTCGCAAGATCTTATGAGTTGTGATCTGTACCATTCAAACAAGTAGCAACAGTCCATTCGTGTGGAATTCTCGATGAGTTTCATGTCATATGTACTATGATTAATATAACACTATATTTAAACCATTGACCTTCGTTAACCTCATGGTACTCATTATCTACTCACTGAGCTTGTCTCACCATTCTCTCTTATTCATTTTCCTGATCTTTAGTTGGTGATCTTGTAGAGTTTTTGTGAAGTCAAGGAGCTTGCTTTTGAGGTTGGGCCTACGAAGATGTCATTTTGGATAGTATGGATTTCTAGTGTATTTTGATATAGTTGATGATGTAGATGGATGTAAAGTTATTTTGGAGTTTGTTGTAGATGATGTATAGTGGTGTGGTTGAGAGTGCATTTAGTTTGTTGTAAAGGTATGATATAGCCCATGCATGTTCTTGAAGCTATTTAGGAAGATATTTGCTCTCAGATTTTGTTTTGGAGAGTTTGAAGCTAATCTGGAAGCCTATAATGCACGCAATCTTCTGGAAGCATGCACGTATGGAGATCAACCTATTATGGACGTGCATCAACCTATTTGGACGTGCATCTACCTAATTTGGACGTGCATCAACCTATTTTGAAAGCATGGAACTTTCTCAGATTCTACTTAAGCTATTTAGTGAAGTCAATAGTTTTGTTTAGGAAATTATATTCCAGCAACCTATGGCTTGTTTAGGACGTGAATCTACTTATATCTACTAGGTATTATATGCTTAGATTACTTCTTGTTTAGTAGAATACAATCTGACCAGAATTCACCTATTTAGGATTAAGTATAATTTGGTCAGATTGCAAGCTCCTTTTTAGGAGTTAGATTGTTTAGGAATGTTTGAAGACTTTGTAGCCTATATAAAGGCATCTTAGCATAATAATACGTGGACCCCAATATATGAATTCATTCTGAATATTATAAGTCTTTGACTTAGTGAGTTGTTAACTCAGCTTGTTCTTGCCTAAGCGAGTACGACGTTTAGGTTGAACGAATCTTTCACTTATCAAACGAGTTTTCCATCCTCGTTTATGGCGTCATACGACGTGACTTAGAGTTCTCAGATTGTTCATGGCTTGGGTTGAGGCTCTTTTGCCGAGGTTCTTGCTGGCTCAGTTCGTGGGTTCTAAGTCTCATCCATTCTAGACAACAATAGATCCGTAACACTTGTGTTTCTCCTACCGAGATCACATCATTTGGTATCAGAGCTACGGCTTGTTGTTTCAGGCTATCTATCCTTGTTGATTTTGTTTAATTTGTGCTCAGCTTGTTGCTAATCAATCGGCTGACCTATCCTTTTAATTTTGTATGTGTTAGTTCGTGTTTTGTTTTGTCTAGTAGTTTGATTTCGCTCTAGTGTTTTAGTTTCAATCAGATTCGTGACTTAGTGTTCTAGGTTGTGTAATCTGGTCAAAAAAAAGAGAGAAAAGAGAAGAAAAAAATGTGACAAAAAAGGGAGAGAATCAGAATAACAAAATAGGAACGAAAGAGAGAGAAAAGTGTGTGACAAAACAAGAAAGAAAGAAAAGAAGAGGGGTGCAAAACAGGAAGAAATCTGCGCATAATTAGTAGTTGCAAGCCTAAAGAAGCAAGTACAACCCAAAGAAGCAAACACAAGACAGGAAGGCGCGCGCAAAAGAGGAAGCATCCGGAAAGAGAAAAAGTGAAGAAAGCAAAACAGGAAGCGAAACAAAAAAGGACACTGGCTCTATAAGGGGTCTTAGGAGAATGGAGAATGTTCGACCACTTATGGAGGCAAAAAGAAGAGGAGATAACAAGTTGGGAAGTATCAAGCTTAAAATTCCTTCTTTTATAGGTCGTTCTGATCCAGAAGCATACTTAGAGTGGGAGAAGAAGATTGAGTTCGTGTTTGATTGCTACAATTGCTCCGAAGTGGAGAAGGTAAAGCTTGCCATCACTAAGTTTACTTATTATGCTATAACATAGTGGGATTAACTTGTGACGAGGAGGAGGCAAAATAGAGAACATCCTATAGCCTCATGGGAGGAGATGAAAGTGGTGATGAGGAAAAGATTTGTCCCAAGGAGGAGAGTACTACCTATGAGGAGGACAAGTGGAGATGAGACTGATTATGATGAGGATGCGGGTTTCACAAGGAACATTAGAAGATTGAGGATTGATCACAAACCTATAAAGGCAAGGCGAAGAGGAGATGACTATTGGGAGGAACTTAAAGCTGATTTGGCTAGAGGAATTGACTTGTATGTAAAGAAAGTTGATGAAGCATGACATAAGAACATGGGAGGAGTGTGGCAAATTTTCTGTTGATTTATTTGATGGAGATTATTTTCATGAGCATGATATGTCACTTCTCTACTTAAGAGATTTTTTTGACGAATCAGAAGTTATAGAAGTCATTCCCCTAAAGAGGCACATGATTACTATTGTTGATGAACATGACGAATATGCTTTTGCAATTGACAAGGAAGAGATTCAACTCATATCTTACATGTCTCGAGATTTTATTATTGAACATGTTGATCATATTGACTTCTTAGGAGTTGATCAGTATGATTATGATGGAGGCTTAATATTGCTCTACTTGTGGAATAATCTGAGGTTTAAAGAAAGGTTTGTGCGAACAAGTATGTTCTTAGCTTTCCGATTGGAGATGACTTCCTACTTTTTAAGCTCAAATTATTTATTCAGTTGGAGTGGAAGATATCAAGTGCAACCATGAAGGTCAAAGATTAAAGCTTATTCCAACTGTATCATTGATTGGAGAATGCATGGCATATGCAAGGATTTGAGGACAAATCCCTTTCAAGAGGAGGGGAATGATATGAATCTGATGGGCCTTAATATGAATCTGATGGTGCAAGAAGTTTCAAGCAAGTTTGTGCAAGTCATGGTTTGTTTTCCCATGTTAAGTTCAAAGTACCTGTTTCGTTGGAAGGGCAGAATCTTTTGACTGAATTCCATGGAGATGTTATTGCCTTTGAA
>SOPF01019585.1:0-14629 GCA_012979155.1 Hypericum perforatum
TATCAGCATGATGATAGCTTGGTCTTCTGTTTGTTTTTGGTTTGCTCTTCATGGTTGGCCCCACCTTTCTTCCACTGCACTGGTTGATAGGATTGTCAGGGGCCTTTTTTTCCTTTTTTTCTTTTAGTCTCGCCCCGCCTGTCTGTCAGGACTGTTGGCTTGCAGGCTTTACGGGCTTGAGCGTTGCTTTTTCTTTTTCTTTCTTTTGTATTTTTTTTCATCTATATAGGGGAAACCCAGCCCCTAACGGGGTGTTTATTAAAAAAAACCATAAACCATAAACCCTAAAACCCTAAACCCTAAAACCCTAAAACCCTAAACCCTAAACCCTAAACCCTAAACCCTAAACCCTAAAAACAAACAAAAACATGGAAAAATGTTTTTTTTTGCGATTTTTCGGCGATTTCTCATCCGCTCAACTCCGACGGCACGTGATGGCATATGCGACGGTGCAAGGATGATCTGAAACTGGCATTCTCTCTGCCTCCTCCCATCGGTTCTTTTGAGTGGTCGTACGACCCCCTCCGACTCACTGTTTAGAAAACCCGATCATTTTTCCTCCCAATGGCCAAATCAAATATCGACTTCGGACCTGCTGCTCCCTTTGACGTCGAGTTCTCCTCCTCCTGTGGTCCAGATTACCGGCGCTCCTTCCCCCGATTGTGGCTATAGTGGCCACTAACTCCCCCCTCTCCGTCGCACCATTTCTGACCTTGCCAGTGTCAACCTCTCCTCCCAGGAGCTTCTTCTCATCAAGGTGATTCGTTCGGTGCTTACCCCGTCATCTGAAGCTCGTCGGACTGCCTCCCCCGCATTAACCAAAATCTATGGCGATGACGAAGTCCGCCCCGCCACGTGCGGCATCGCTGCAGCCCAGCTCCACCTCCATCCAACTCGCCTCCCTCCCCTGGTCCTCTCCATGCCTCCCGTTCGAGCTGATTTGGCCGGAATTGGAAAACCCTAAATCCTAGGGTTTTCGTTGATTTCGGCGCCGGCCTCCGTTTCCGGCCAAATCGTCAGCGTCCAACCTTCCAGTCAGGCCGCCCAACACTGGCTGCACCCACCCATAGCCTCTGTTCACCTCTTGGATGCTCAGACGGCCTCCCCCGCATTGGTCTCCTCCTCGGCCGAATTGGCCACCATCGATCTCGGCCCCAGCAACGTTGCCGGTCAGCCCCACCGGCCCCTGGCGACTTCCTTCACTGCCCCGAGGCTCCAGCCGTCCTCGCCAACCACCGTGCTGCCTCAGACCCCCTCGACGGCATTCCTCTCCACCATGATGCCCCTCTCCGTCATGGCTTGCCACCCGTCTCCGCCCGCCGCACCTCTTGCCACAGTCCACTCCGTCGCACCCACTCTTTTGACGGCAGTCTGTGCTTCCTTGCCAACCATCCGTCAGTCTGCAACCACTTCAGACTCCCTAGCCTCAGGAATTTACCTGTTATTCTGCATTTTGTGCAGGAACTCGCAGGTCTTTCAGGCGACCAGCCAGCTCAGGCCGCCGCGGACTCTGTTGCTGCTTGCGAGCCTGGCATTGAGCCAGGCGTGGTTCGTGATCCTGTGCCCGAAGGTCATGGCCATTTTTCAGCTCTGATCTCCATAGCAGCCACTGCAACTGCCCAGCTCGGGGAGCAGCATTTGCCAGAGCGTCCATCCTATGCCTCCATGGTGAGTTCACAGCAGGGCAGCTGGACTTTCTCGGGCTCTGGCCCGACTCCCATCCTTGTAGGCGACAAGCCTGTACTGATCATCGGCAAGGACATCTCCAGCTCCTGCCATGCTTTTGGTGACCACGCATTTATTGGTCGCTTGGTCCTTCCTAAGGGGACAATGCCACTTACCTCAGCCAGCCTACGCGCGGAGCTAGTGCGAATCTGGGGCATCCAGTCCTGGAGCATGCTATCCCTTGGCTTAGGCTTCTATACTTTTAGGTTCGTAGATACGGCTAACAAGGAGCATATCTAGGAGTCTGGAATGTGGAAGCTGCAGCAGGGTAGATTATTCTTACAGTAGTGGGTTCTGTTCTTTAGACCCACTCGTCAGGCGTCTACTTTGTCCAGGACTTGGATAAAGCTAGTTGGCCTGAGCAGCGAGCACATCTCGGAGGATATCGTGTCTGGCCTGGCCAAGGTGGTGGGCACACCGATTAGACTGGACACTGAGGCCCTTCACAGGGTCAACGGGGTTCTGCCCTAGGTGCTGGTCGAGCTGGACCCAGCCATGCCTCGTCTTTCTAGCGTCAGCTTGATACTGGACTATGGGGAGGTTGATGTGCAGATCCAGTACCAGGACTCCACCCCAGTCTGCATCTACTGCAAGGCAAAGGGACATCTTCGGGGTGCCTGTCCTTGTCTGACCTCATCCAAGAAGCAGCCATCTAGGACAGCGCCATCGACCACTGCTCCACCTACGCATGCTTGGGTTGGCTCTGGGAGGGTGTTCTCTTCTAGTCCCAACCACATGCCCTATTTCCCACTGGCTGCGGTGGCCGATGGCATTGCTCTTCCTACAGAGAATGCCTTCGACGCTCTTGCCGAGATCAAGGTACAGGAGGCTCCCCTAGCCCCCGAGGATTTCCCTCAACTTGCAGACTTCCCCCCAGTCTCGGACCATCTGGTTCCTGGGCTTGACACAGATCATCCCATCGAGGCCTCTTATCTGCAGGCAACACTTTATGTGGCACCCCCTAAGGAGCCTGCCGCCCCGCTTGACCTGTCGGTACTTCTAGTGCTCCCTTCTCCTGCGGCGGCTCCTACTGCATCAGTCGATTAGAGCGCCTCCACTTCGTGAGAGTCCACTGCCTCTTCGCGGGTTTAGATATCCTCCTCTACATCGACATTGCTGCCTGAGGCTATTTTGTAGGGTACGCCTACTGCTATGATTGCACCGAGCATTGAGCCTGGGTCTAGTGGCGACCCCGAACGAATAGGTCATGCCGAATTTTCGGCACGAAGACAATGGCCCCCTTGGGCTCGTCAGACCCTCCTTCTGGCTATAGACAACCGGCTCGGCCTTCCTGGCGCTCCCAGCCCCTGCCTCGACCTTTGGCCTTCAGCATAGCCCTACCCCTCCAACCTTCGATCACGGCCAGGCCGCCCCAACACTAATTCTGAACGCATTGCCTGTGATAACACCCGGCCACCTCCTGATCCCGGCGCAATCTTGCACGCCCGATACTATGGCATTATCTGACCCTGTAAGCCTATGGCCCCCTGTTGCTCTATTTTTGCAGGCCTATCCGCAATACAGGCTGGCGTCGAGCGATATTCCCTCTGCGAGGGGCCCAGCTATGGGGGCTATCCACAGTCCGCTTACAACGGGATCCCAGCACCTCTTTCCGCCGTCAAAAAGCTATGATCCCGGTTATAGGGATGTCTCTCTCCCTTCACTCACTCCTTTGTCAACTTTGCCAGTTTGTATTGTTGACCAACCTGGGCAGGCCTCTGTGCCTACATCTCACAATTTGCCTGCTGCGACTGACTGTGTTGTTGTGATAGGCACTGAGCCTTGTCAGCCCACTGTACCTATATAGCAAGGTCATGATGAAATTCTGGCACAACCTGCGCGAGATAAAGGCAAAGCCATTTGGAACGCTAATCCTCTTAAAGAGGCCCCAGCTGCAGAAGGTATCTACAGTCGGCCTTTACGGGGGTCCTGTTCGCTTTTGCCTCAGAACGAACCTAATCCCGGAGACAGGGATGTTGCTGTCCCTGATTTGACCTCCAGTTCTACTGTGGCCACTACTGATCTTTTACTAAGTCTGTGCGCTCATTTTGATTTTCCTCAGAGCACACTTCAGTTGATCCGAGACACTGCTACTCGCGCTAGAGGGAAGACTTAGCACCTTCCAGATAGTTTGGCTCCTGAGCCACCGCGGGCAGGACAGGCCTCACAACCTGCCACGGCATTTGCCTAGTCCCCCCAGTAGCTGCGTGCCCCTCCTATGCTGCCCTAGCATGATCGCAGCCTGGTGGTTGGACCTAATCAGGTACTGGTCCTGAACCCATTATGATTAATGGGAAGCCTGCTCTGATTGTCAGCTAGGACTCCTCTCGGGCCATTAGGGATTTTGGATCTCGAGCTTTTATTGGGCGACTTATCACACCCAAAGGCACTAAGCCTATGACTTTTTCTGTTTTGCGAGGTGAGCTCTCACGACTTTGGGGCACTGCTGCTTGGCACATGCTTTCTGTGGGCATGGGTTACTATTGCTTCCAGTTCACTGCCCCTGCGGATAGAGAGCGTATCTGGGCTTCCGAGTCTTGGAAACTTCAGACTACCCATTTATTCCTCCAGCTGTGGGTCCCGTGCTTCAAACCGGGCAGACAGGAGAAGACCACCACTCAGACTTGGATCAGGCTGGTGGGCTTGAGCTGCGAGCACATTTTCCAGAGATTGTATTCAGTCTGGCCACGGGCATTGGGCGACCTATCCGACTTGACACTGATGCCCTTAATAGGGTGAATGGTGTTCGAGTCCAGATCCTAGTAGAGATTGAGGCTAATAAGCCAAGACCTACCCAGGTTAGTCTTCTGTTAGATGAGGGTGAGCTCACGGTGGAGGTATAGTATCAGGACACCATCCCAGTTTGCTCCTATTGCAAGGCACGGGGGCACTATTATAACGCTTGCACGAGACATCCCTCTGCTCGAAGCAAGTAGCAGGTCTCTGACGCGACCCCTACGGAGACACGAGACAGAACACAGGTCACTCGAGCTGCTACTCAGGACCACAGCTGGAGGCTTACTGGTCGGCGGTTCACAGCCAGTCCATCACACACAGCTTACTTCCCCTCACCTGTCACAGGTACCAGTTCTCCCATCCAGACAGGGAATGCATTTGAGGCGCTGGATGA
The DNA here is from genome assembly GCA_012979155.1 of Hypericum perforatum. Lineage (NCBI taxonomy): Eukaryota > Viridiplantae > Streptophyta > Magnoliopsida > Malpighiales > Hypericaceae > Hypericum > Hypericum perforatum. Next base: position 4,856 of record SOPF01019585.1, read on the forward strand.
GCTCGTGGAGCAGGCTGAGCTTGACCACGTCCAGCCAATAGAGGAGGCAGGTATCGATCGATCTATGGGCACGAAGCCCCCTCTTATTGTTTTGCCTGATATACATGCTGTGGCTGATGTGCTGGGCACGGAGCCTGGGCTTTCTATGGACTTTGAACGAATGGGTCATGCCAATTTTTTGGCAGAAACTCAAGATGTAGCTATAGCCCCAGCACCGCCCAGCCCTCAGGGATAGTCCCCTTCTCCATTCACGCCAGCTAGAGATGTTGTGCAGGTGGGTGCCGACTTAGTTGGTCTCAGAGAAGGGGCCACTCCCATAGTCTGCCAGACAAACTTACAGGTTCTCGATGTGGATGACTCTGCGGAGCACAGACTACAGATCGAGGCCATGGCTGGAGAACAGTCTTAAGGACATGCATCAGGAGTTAGTTCTCAGGAGTCTACACCTCCATAGCCATGCTAGACCTATCACCTGCGCTAACATGGCGCGAAGCAGACAGACCAGCCCCCGTGGGGCCTATGAATATTCTTTATTGGAATATTCGGGGTATCGGGTCAGCGCATGCCCATACCCAGCTTCGAGAGCACTATATGCACTACAGGCCATCTTGGGTGGCTATTTCTGAGCCGATGGTCTCTTTTGACTCCACTCATAAGAGATTCTAGACACCTTTGGGTTTTCGACTAGTCGGTACCACAGACAGAGGAGCGAGGGCTCCTAACCTTTGGATCCTCACCAGTCAGTCAGTCTCTCAGCCTATCGACATCATCCTTCGTACTTCACAGGTGGTGGTTTTTCAGACCTCTTATCTTCAGCATAGTATTATGTTGGGTTTTGTCTACGCCCATGTTCGTTATTACAGGCGCAGGGAGCTCTGGGAAGACTTACTCACCCTACCCCCAGGACCATTGATGCTGATTGGGGACTTCAACGCCGTCTTGGGGGCACATGAGCCCAGGATTCGGGCCCTCCTGATCGCCCAGTCTTGCTTTGAGTTCCAGGCCTATATTAGTGCTACAGGCTTGATGGACATTCCTCTGAAGGGCGCTCGGTACACGTTTGCTAGTGGTGGGATACGGAGACGCATAGAGTCTAGACTAGATCATGCACTTGCCTCCCCAGACTTCATGGATATCTGGGACTCAGTTCAGTATCGTGCTCTCCTCTGGAACACCTCAGATCACAGGCCTATTATCTTGGAGCTTAGAGGGAACACGACTTCTAGGGGCCCAAAGCCCTTCCAATTTCAGGCGATATGGACCACTCATGCAGACTTTCTTGCCTTGGTCAGATGAACTTGGCTGGTTCAGTCTACAGGGGTCTCAGCTATGACTACCCTGACAGGCAAGCTTCGTCATCTGAAGTGGGTGCTGATATCATGGAACAAGGAGGTCTTTGGAGACATCATGCGGAATCTCATATTGGCTGAGTCCAGGATCGAGGAAGTTCAGCGCCACATTGAGACCGAGGGGCCTTAGGATGACCTGATTATTGAGGAGACTGATACTCTCAAGATGTACAATGTTGCATTAGAGCAGCAGTGTACCTTCCTGAGATAGCGATCCAGGGACAGCTGGCTTTACGACGGGGATAGGAATTCCACCTTCTTGCATTGCAGTGTGCAGATTTGTAGGAGTAGACTGGGCATCTCCTCCATGATGATTGATGGACAGATTTCAGAGGAGCCCGATCGAATCTTCGAACACATCATTTCTTACTATCAGTAGATATTCACGGACTCGGGTGCCCCCTTGACTTGACTACCTTGGGCCCATTGGAGGCATTTCTATCTAGCAGGGCCAGCACTAATCAGAACGCTGAGTTGACACGGATCCCCACTCTGGAGGAGGTATGCCATACTATCTTTGGCATGAGTCCAGATAGCGCCCCATCCTGGATGGCTTCGGGGGACACTTCTTTCAGACCCTCTGGGATGTGGTTGGCCCGGATGTTATTTTGGCTGTGCAGGAGTTCTTCTACTTATGATGTCTTCCTGTAGGGTTGAATGCCAACTTTGTGGTGTTGATCCTGAAGTCTCCTGAGGCTCAGCGGATAGAGGACTACAGACCCATTGTATTGGGTAACTTTGTCTACAAGATCATGATGAAGATCTTGGCTACACGTTTTGGTACGATCCTCGACTCCCTACTCTTATTTCACCAGCTCGGTTTCGTTCTAGGTCCCAGGATACATGACTGCATGGCTTTGGCTTCGGAGGGTATTAACTGTCTTGCTCGGCGGCAGAATGGTGGCAACTTAGCCATCAAGGTGGATATCTGGAAGGCTTTTGATACTCTCCGATGGGAGTTCTTATCAGCAGTGCTCAGGGCTTGGGGTTTTGACAAGGCTTTCAGCGATATGGTTATTAGTATCCTACACTCTGCTCGCTTATCGATCCTGGTTGATGGGGTCCCTGTTGGCTACTTTAGCTGTACTCAGGGGGTCTGATAGGGGGACCCATTATCCCCATTATTATTTGTGGCAACTGAGGAGATCTTTAGCAGACTTCTAGAAAGGGCTGAAGCACGGGGTGATTTTCTGAGTTTTCAATCTGGGCGAGGCACCATCTTTCCCTCCCACCTACTCTACGTCGATGATGTGATTATCTTCGGCCAGGCCTCCAAGGCCAACTACCATACTTTACTTCGACTGCTTCAGGACTACGCAGCAGCTTCAGGCTAGTACTACAACCCGAAGAAGTCTCGGGTGTATTTCACGGAGAACCTGCCATCTCGTCAGCGCAGCGGTCTCCTGGATATCCTAGGGATTTCGCCAGGTCAGATGCCATTCACTTACCTGGGTATCCCCTTTTTTGCGGTCCTCCTCACCGATCTCACTTGCAGGTCATGGCCGATACTATCATCAGCAAGTTTGATCGGTGGAAGGGTTCTTCGCTCTCTATGGCTGGTCGAGCTTGCCTGGTCCAGTCGGTCATCCTTAGCTCTTTGACGCACTCCATGATGATCTATCAGTGGCCAGTCTCGTTCATGAATCAGGTGGATTCGTGCATGAGGAACTTCATTTGGACTAGAGACATCCATGGTCGGGCTACTTGCCCAGTGTCTTGGGATAAGGTATATTCGCTGAAGGAGGAAGGCGGGCTTGGTATCAGATCCATCAGATAGGTGAACCTGGCATTCCTCAGCCATCTCACCTGGACTATCCTCTATGGGTCATCCCGGTACCTCGACTACATTCGTGACCGCACCTTGGACATGTCGAGCATGACCACCTGGAGGTACGTACATTCTTCTATTATGCGAGGAGGGAAGAACTGTCTTCCGGATATTCTGCAGGCTTCACGTGTGCTCGTGGGAGAGGACTCTATAGCCAATTTCTGGTTAGATAATTGGTTGGGTTATATTATTGCTGAGCGGGTAGGATTCCCAGAGCACCTGTATCACTTGTGTACTGCCATGGTGGAAGACTGTTGGCAAGATGGTCGCTGGGTTTTCCATAGACGATTTTGGCAGGCCTACCCTGACATCATTCAGGATATCAGACGTTATCAGCTGGGCCCTCCGGGCACTGATAGGACTGTCTGGGCTCATGCACGAGATGGCATTCTGACCTCTAGAGCTACTTACGACCACCTTCGCCCCTACAGTCTTCAGGTACGTTGGGGCTCTTGGATCTGGGATGGGGCTATTCCCCCGAGGCGCTCTACTTTTCTATGGCGTACTATCCTAGGAGCTCTCCCCACCATGGATATCATGCTCCACAGAGGATTCATCGGACCTAGCTTTTGCTACATGTGTTTGGCAGACGCTGAGTCCCTAGATCATTTACTGACTAGATGCCCGATTGCTACCGCTCTCTAGCGGTACATTTTCGGTATTTTTGGAGTTGCGTAGAGGCCTTTCTTGAGCCTCACAGAGTTGATCTCAGAGGGGATATGACAGCAGTTTAGCCCACAGTTGGATCGGCTGTGGAGAGTGGCTATCGTTTCTACAGGCTGGCTTTTGTGGATGGAGCACAACGCACGCATTTTTAGTGACCAGTGACGGAGCTTAGACACCTTGATCGTTCTACTCCCCAGTTGGTCAGTGAGACAATGCTGTTCGACACAGGGAGGTGCTTCTCGGCGGACCGAGAGCAGTCACTTCTTCGAGATCTCCATATTGCACCGAGGCCAGGTCGGGCTCCTTGTATCGTTGAAGTCACTTGGAGCTGCCCCCCTCCAAGTTAGCTCAAGTGCAATATGGATAGTAGCTCTCTCAGGACCCCGGGATAGGGCCATTCTGCAGGGGTATTCCACTCTAGCAGGGGATTTGTTAGGGGCTGTTTCAGTCAGAGCATCTTCAACTGTTTTGCTTTCGAGGCTGAGCTCCTTGCGGCCATTTTAGCTATTGAGGCTGCTCATGAGTGGGGATGGCACAGATTGTGGCTCGAAACTGGCTCCATGTATGTTCTCTCCAAATTTCAGACCCCTCAGGCAGTAGTCCCTTGGAGATGGCACTCTCGATAGCTTCGTATGTCACAGATCTGAGCACAGATGATGATTCGAGTCACACATATCTTCCGGGAGGGGAACTCTATCGTGGATGTCCTGACATACCTCACAGAGGAGGAATGGTGGCCGAACCTCCCTTTATCGCTAACAGGGTTGGTAGGCTGCGACATGTCAGGCCAGCCCTACCACAGGTTTGTCCCCTAATGACCTTATCTCTCTTCTGAGACCTACTGTGGATGTTGTGCCAGGCACTGAGTCTTGGTTTCTATGGACCCTGTACAAATGGGTCATGCTGATTTTTCGGCAAATATGTTTGTAGGTCCTGACTACCAGACTTGTTGGATAGCATGGATCTTAGCTAGCCTTGTACCCTCGCTTGACTACCAGGGTTGTTGGCTAGCTAGCGAGTGCTTTCTGCCCTACCCAACTATCAGGACTGTTGGTTAGCAGGTACTTTGTAGGCTTTCTGTGTTTGTTTGTATAACTCTTTTTTATTTTATTTGATGGGAGTTCATAAAAAAACCCTAAACTCTAAACTCTAAACCCTAAACCCTAAACCTTGAACAACAGGTTATTTTGGATGCTCCCAGGGAGTGAGAAAGGGGGACCCACTCTCACCGCTTTTGTTTATTGCAGCGAAGGAGATTTTCAGTAGGCTTCTACAGCGAGCAGTGTCCCGGGGGGACTTTACGTGTTTTCAAGCCAGTTGGGGCAGCTCCTTTCCATCCCACCTCCTCTATGCGGACAACATGCTTATCTTTGGACAGGCCTCGCGGGCCAACTGCCGCATGTTGCTTCAGCTTTTACAGGACTATGCGGTAGCGTCGGGTCAGCACTATAATCTGGCGAAGTCCCGGGTCTATTTCAGCGAGAGTATGCCGACTAGACAGCGCACACAACTTCTGACCATTCTCGGGATTTCTACAGGTCAGCTGCCTTTTACTTATCTTGGTATTCCTCTGTTCTACGGCCCCCCCCCCCCCCGCCATGCTCATTTGCAGGTTACTGCGGACACCATCATTAGCAAGTTTGCGCAGTGGAAGGAGTCGTTGCTATCCATAGCAGGTAGGGCGTGTTTGGTCCAGACAGTCATCCTGAGCTCGTTGACACACTCTATGATGATCTATCAATGGCCCGTCGCACTCATGGAGTAGGTTGACTAGTGCATACGGAACTTTGTATGGACTAGGGACATTCACAGGCGAGCTCCCTGCACAGTGGCTTGGTCCCGCGTCTGTGTTCCGCGAGAGGAGGGTGGCCTGGGGATTCACTCGATTCGGCAGGTGAATCGGGCCTTCTTGAGCAGGCTTACATGGTCCATTCTTCATGGATCATCGCACGCCATGGGCTACATTCGGGACCGGCTTATTGACAGGACAGACAAGACGACGCGGCGGCATGTGCGCTCCTCGCTGCTAAGGGGAGTACGGAGCTGCCTCCCAGATATTGTCCGATCTTCCAGAGTGTTGGTTGGGGAGGACTCCTCGACCAACTTTTGGTTGGACAATTGGCTGAGATACGTTATTGCTGAGTAGGTCGGACTTCCAGAGCATCTATACCTGCGGTGCATTTACACGGTCTCAGATTGCTGGCAGGATGGTCGATGGGTCTTCCACAGGTAGTTCTGTACTGCTTTTCTGGACGTCATTCGGGATATTTGTTGGTATAGTATCGGCCCCCCGGACAGTGATAAGATGATCTGGGCCCACGCCCACGATGGCATCCTCACCTCCTGCGCCGCCTATGATCATCTCCGGCCCCGTCATCTACAGGTACATTGGGGCTCCTGGATCTGGGATGCGGCGATTCCACCGCGGAAGTCTATCTTTCTTTGGCGAGCTATCCTCGGTGCCCTTCCTACTACTAATCTGATGCTCCATCGTGGATTTGCTGGTCCGAGTCTTTCCTGTTTATGTATGGCTGCTACGGAGTCTTTGGATCATTTGCTCATCACCTGTCCGATTGCTGCTGCCCTCTGGCGCTATGTTTTTGGGATCTTTGGCATCTCGTGGCGGGCTTTTGCGAGCCTCAATGAGATGCTGGTGGAGACGATGAGCCAGCAGTTCAGTCCGTAGGTGAGCCGCCTGTGGAGAGTGGCGGTGGTGTCTGCAGGTTGGCTGATTTGGCAGGAGCGCAATGCGCATATTTTCCGGGACCAGGGACGGAGCCTTGATGCACTGGTCGTGCTTTTCCGTTAGCTAGTAGGCAAGATGGTGATATTTGACACGGGACGATGCTTCTCTATGCCGCAGGAGAAGACACTTCTTTGAGACCTCCGTATTGCGCTGAGGCCAGGTCGGGTGCCTCGCACAGTTGAGGTCACTTGGCACTGCCCACCCCCGGGCTGGCTCAAGTGCAATACGGATGGTAGTTCTCTGGGCGTGCCAGGACCTGGATATTCGGCCAGCATTTTCCGGACTTGCAAGGGGTTCGTTCAGGGATGTTTCAGCTAGCACATCCCGAGCTGTTATGCTTTCGAGGCTGAGCTCCTGGTGGCAAACCTAGCAGTAGAGGCGGCGCATGAGTGCAGGTGGCATAGGTTATGGCTCGAGACAGATTCCATGTACGTGCTCTCACGCTTCCAGACCTCACAGGCTGAGGTTCTGTGGCATTGGCATTCCCGTTGGCTCCGTATGACGCAGCTCCGAGCTTAGATGCATATTCACATTACGCATATTTTCTGCTAGGGGAATATGGTTGCAGATGCTCTGACTCATCTGACGGAGGACGGCTGGTGGCCGAATCTCCCAGCGTCGCTTGTAGGACTTGTTGGCCGGGACATATCAAGGCAGCCATTCTATAGGTTTGTGCCCTGATTAGCTCTTATTTAGCTATTGGGGTTTTCCCTCTATTTTTGCCAGCCCCGACTACCAAGATTGTTGGTTAGCGGGGTGCTTGGCTAGCTTTTACCCTCACCTGACTACCAGCTTGTTGGCTAGCTGGTGAGGAGTTTGCTGCCCCACCTGACCACCAGGATTATTGGTTAGCAGGTGTTCTGTGGGCTTCTGACTTGTTTGTATCCGGTTTTTTTCTTTTATTTGATGGAGTTTTTTTTAAAAAAAACCTTGTACCCTGAACCCTGAATCCTGAAACCTGAACCTTGAACCCTAAACCCTAAACCCTAAAACCCTAAAGATTTTTAAACAGAGAAACCAAAAAAAAATTTCAGAGAGAATTTTGGGCGATTTTTGGGCGATTTTGGCACCGCTGACTTCTAACCATACGTGACAGCGCGTGGGTTACTTCCGCGATGATTGGTCACTATGCCGACGTCGGGCTCGTCGAGGCCTTTTCAATGGTAGGTTGCTCGACCCCTAACTCCCAGCCATTTGCCGTGGGCAGCCATTTTTATTTTGTACGGCCGAATCTTCCGACATCTTTTCCGGCCACCTCCGACGTTGCCGCAATGATTGGCGACCAGATCTTGAGTCCTCAGGCACTTCTTTTGGCACCGGCCCCGACCCCTAGGTTGCTCCCCTCCGGCCTTGTCGGATTTTTGCCTCTGCTGGCTGTTTTGCTATTTCCGGCTATGTCCGGCATCAAAAAGATGATCGGCCAATAGATCCAGAGCGGGCTTGCGGAGACGCTTCTAACCCCACTTGCCCTGACCTCTGGGCTGCTCCTGTCCGACCTCGTCGGAATGTTTCCTCCAGCTATTGTTTTGCATTTTTCAGCTACATCCGGTGTCGAAATGACGAACGGCCAACGGATTCAGAATGGGCTCGAGGAGATGCTTCCAACCCTACTAACCCCATCATCCTAGGTGCTTCCTTCCTCCAATGCTAGAGTTTGGCCATCGATTGCTGCTGTCGGGCTGATTTCAGCCATGTACGGCTGGGCTGGTTGGGTCTGACCACTTCACAACGTGCCCATCCTCCACGTGGATCCACCGACACCAGCCACAACTGCACAGCATCAATGGTTGTCCTGAGCTTTTAATTTCGGCTCACACCCTCTGATGACTACTCCACCAGCTTAGGGTGAGCCCTCCGCGGTGCCAGCTACAACACCTGCCTCGGCTGCTCCACTAGCTCAGGTTGTGCCTTCCGCTATGCCAGCTGCAGCACCTGTCTCGGCTTCTCCAGTGGCAGGCCATACCTCTTACGCTGACATAGCTCGCGCCCAGTCAAGAGCTTGGACTTACTCAGGTACTTGCCTGAAACCTTCTTTAGTAGATGGTAGGCCTACTTTGGTAATAGGTCAGACAGTATCTAGCTCCTATCGTGAGTACGGATCTAGCGTGTTCATTGGCCGACTGGTGCTTCCTAATGGAAGTAAGCCGATTACTTTAGCTACTCTGAGAAGGGAGCTTGTTCAGGTTTGGGGTCCCTCGACTTGGACCATGGTCTCTCTAGGCTTGGGATTTTACATTTTCAAGTTTAGGGACCCTGCCGACAAGGCGCGTATCTGGGAGACTGGTTCCTAGAAGTTGAGGTTCGGCAGACTCTTTTTGCAGCAGTGGGTTCCTTTCTTCAAACCCGCTAGGCAGGAGGAGCTATCTCGTAGAGTGTGGATCTGGTTAGTTGGGCTCAGTAGCGAGCACATCTCGCAGGATATCATTTTCGGCATGGCTGCGATAGTGGGCAGACCAGTTCGACTGGATTCAGAGGCCTTGACCAAGGCCAATGGGGTTCAGGTTCAGGTTTTAGTTGAGCTGGAGCATGGATCTCCTAGGCCTACTCAGGTTAGGCTGGCACTAGATTACGGGGCAGTTGATGTTGAGATACAGTACCAGGACTCCACTCCCATCTGCGTCTACTGTAAGGCGCAAAGACATCTCCGCAACACCTGCCCACGTCTGATTTCCAAGGCACAGACTATTTCCTCGGGCTTAGCAGCAAGGGCAAAGTAGTCAGCCACGATGACTTCTGGCCCCACGATAATAACTCCACTAGCCGCTGCAGCCGAGGCCACTCCTCTACCTACAGCGAATGCCTTTGTCGTTCTTGAGGACACTGAGGCACAGGTAGTTCTACTAGTCCCCGAGGACCTCCCAGTCCCCGAGGACACCCTAGCCTTAGAGGTAGCTGCAACTTCACACGTGGAGGTGATTCCAGATATCCCTACGATGGATACTCCAACTCTGCCAAAAGTCTATTCTGAGCCTTAGTCAGACGACCAGAGTAACTCGTCACTAGGAGAGTCTACAGCCACGTCCCAGCTTCAGGTATCTCCCTGGGCTCAGACCCTGTTGCCTGAGGCTATTTTGCAAGATAAGGCTACTGTGGTTGTGTTACGACCCTCACTAGTTTTGCCTTTGTTCTGACCATTCAGTCCGACCTTTGGTAATTTTGTTTTGATTGGTGTTAGAACCGTTGTG
>SOPF01019595.1:1464-19264 GCA_012979155.1 Hypericum perforatum
CACTGAAAAAACTTGGTGATCCAGGAGAAGTTCTATTGACCATACTTCAGGATGTAGACGAACCCAGAAATGTTTCTGTTGCTCTGTCATCTCCCCAAAAGAATGATTGGATTAAAGCTATGGAGGAAGAAATGTCTTCCATGACCAAAAATCAGGTTTGGAACCTGGTTGATCTACCTAAAGGACGTAGGGCTATTGGGAATAAGTGGATTCTCAAAGTCAAACGTAACTCAGACGGCAGTGTCGAAAGATACAAAGCTCGTCTAGTTGCACAAGGATTTAAACAACAGGCTGGAATAGACTATGAGGAGACTTTTGCTCCTATTGTTAGATTCACGTCCATTAGGGTCATTTTGGCTATGGTTGCTAACATGAATCTAGAATTATATCAGATGGATGTTAAGACTGCTTTTCTCCATGGAGAATTGGATGAAGAAATCTATATGATTCAGCCTGATGGCTACATCCAAAAAGGCTGCGAACAGAAGGTTTGCAAATTGAATAGATCAATTTATGGCCTTAAGCAATCTTCTAGACAGTGGTATATTTGTTTTCATGAAACCATCATGGCAAATAATTTTGTCATGATAGACGAAGATCACTGTGTATATGTTAAGCGATCTGGTAAGAAATTTGTCATCATCACTTTGTATGTTGATGACATACTCTTAGCCTCAAATGACATGGGACTGCTTGTCGAAATCAAAACTTGGTTTTCATCCAAATTTGATATGAAAGACATGGGAGAAGCTGATTACATACTCAGAGTTAAGATTTCGAGGAATCGTTCGAAAAGAATAGTGTCTCTTTCACAAGAGACGTATATTCGTAAAGTAGTAGAACGATTTAATTGTAATCGTAGCAATCCCAAGTATGTTCCATTAGTAAAAGGTCATAATTTGAGCAAAGAGCAATCTCCAATCACAACTGAACAGATAAGGAATATGGAAAAGATTCCTTATGCCAATGCGGTTGGATGTCTCATGTACGCGATGTTATGTACGAGACCTGATATTTGCTATGCAGTAAGTATTGCAAGCAGATATCAATCTAACCCTGGTATTGCTCACTGGAAAGCTGTCAAGGGAATTTTGAAGTATTTGAATGCCACTGCAGAATATTCACTTTGCTATCAAGGTAGAGACCTAGAGCTAAAAGGTTACACTAACGCTGATTGGGGTGGTGATATTGATAAGAACAAGTCTACATCCGGTTTTGTTTTTCTGTTGGGAGGGGCTGCCATTTCATGGAGCAGCAAGAAATAGACTTGCATATCCCTCTCAACTATGGAAGCCGAATATGTAGCCTCGGCTCATGCTGCACAGGAAGCGGTATGGCTGAAGAGATTCTTAAATCACCTATCCTTGATCAACTCAGAAGAACTTGTGAATTTATTCTGCGACAACGAAGCGGCTATAGCTTATGCTAAGGACCCTCGTTTCCATAGCAGAGCTAAACATATAGGCATTAAATTTTATTTTGTTAGAAGTTTAGTGAAACACAATGAGTTGTGTATGAAACACATATCTACACAAGATATGGTTGCAGACCCTATGACTAAAGCGTTATCTCGAGAAGTGTTCGAGAAACATGTAAAGTCATTAGGTTTAAGACGGTTTCGTTTATAAATAAAGAATTTTGTTTTTTTGGCAATATGAAAATCTTGTGTAACATGTCAGACAGAGAAGTAGCCCACTCACACGGGTGTTTACGTCAGTGGGAGTCAAATGTGTTGATTCTTGACTGATATGAGGTAGCTGTTGGACATTTTGCGTGCAATGTCCTACAGCGATAATGCCGTCTTGTTAAAAGAGCAAGATTAGTTATGGGGTGTAATAATGAGTTATTACATTTGGATCTTCTGTAATCCATATGATAAGTACGAAGTGGAACTTATCATACTTTCTGTCTCAAAGTCTAGAGTTAAGCTGTGGCTATGACTCTAGTATGGTGTTAATTGACATGTGTTCCTTTATAAAGGAATTTACACCATAACATGAAAATGAGTATTTCATGTGCTGTTCGACCATCGGATGGGATGAATATGTTTATTGATTTCACTATCCCTAGTGTGAGACTGCGTTTCGAGAACTATGGTTCCCGATCTTTGCCCTTAAGATCCTAAACATATTCTGGAAATATGATTCAGTGCTGCTAGCTTAGAAAGTTCATGAAAAGGTTATGACTTATAGATTCGACCTGGCAGAACTGACTAGAAAAGCAGACTGATTCATTATGGAAAGAATATAGTTAAGGGAGAAGGAACTCTGTCCATCACATTTCGAGATTCGTTGTCCAAGTGCACCAATTGTATTGAAAAGTACAATAGTGGACACGAATAAAATTGTTTGAAATCATAGTGTGAGCAATGGAATGTGACATGAGTCCTGGGGTAAAAGCACATATTTCTTATGCGAGAAGTCGAGATGCTATTTATTCACTTAGCCTATAAGACTGTGCTTGTGAATTTGGCTAACATACTTGACATGTGCTGGTCGCACGAAATCCTATAAAATATTATCTGTACATTATTGACTGTGGTCAATGATATATGTGTGTGGTGTTATTGGACCTTGAGTCCAAATAGCATCCATTGTTGATTATGATCAATAATGAATGAGTGGGAGATTGATGGATTTGGACCACCTCTTCATGCCAGAAATATAAAAAATAGGTAAGAGGAGGTGGGGGGCATGCATGTGGGCTCACATTGCAAGAAGCCCACCCAGGTGCTTAACAAGTCGGCCCAAAAGGCTATAAAAGGATGAGCCCTGGTGATCAAAATGAACTTTTGCCCCTCAGAACACACACAAAAGCATAATTACGGTTTGGTACCTGTAGTTGATTCAGATACACATTGAAGGACATTCGCGAAGAACTAAGCTTAGATCCGCTTTGTTCGTGATCGAGCCTAGACCAACACCTCGCCAACATCATCCCGGGACGTTATACGTTCACGCTTCGAGAGGTATACGGTTTTAACTCACCCTAATTAGTTGTTGATTGAGTATGAGTTCATATGCATGTTTTTGGTTAAATATGCGTTTAAAACCTACAGGTACCGTATGGACTATATTATACAATCGGTACCAAATCCAAATTCTTTGGTTGAACACACCGTCCATCTCGAGCTTTGTTACATTTTGTCCCCTTTTCGTAAGTTTTAGATTTCATATACTCTTAACTTTCCTATTCCTTAACGAATGACATCTAAAGCCGCAATTATAAAAAAAATAATCCCTAGCGATGCCGTGCACCTAATTTTCTGGTTCCAGCTTGTAAAACCTAACGCGCGTGAAGCTTCCCAGAGGAAGAGTAGGTCAGCCACTCAACCGGCGTCATGTTTGTTTTATATTATACAACTCCCAAGCTTGTTCGAATTTTATTTTAGACTTTAATGGCTACTTAACTTGTGGATTTTATTTAATGAGATAAATAAAATAAGACCAGACAAGTTGACTATTCCATGTGGACTTGCCTCATGGACCGAATCATTTTATATAAAAATGTAGCTTCCGGATTCATTGATTTCTAATTTCCCTCACAATATTTAAAAATGTAAACTCCAGTGGGTAGCGTTCCGGTCGATCTCGAGAGCAGAGTTTTTTATTGCACAAGCCATGAGCTTGCGACTTTATCAATGAACACTGAAAGACATTACACAAAATTAAGTTTTACTAAATTTCCTCAGATTGTAATAGCAGTTAAAAATAATCCATAACAGAATTTATTGGAATTTTTTATAGAGATCATTCACCTTAGAAGGTAACAATAGAACTTAAAATATATGCCGCTATCTGATCCTGTAAGTAATTGGTGATGACATGTTCAAACCATTAACGTCAACCAAACAGCTATTATCAATACTTGATACCAGTCTAATAATACTCTTTGCTCGACATATCTTTTATTATACATTCAAAAGATGTTATCCTTCTCGAATAAGTATTAATCAATTCCATAAGAAAAATAGGTTAAAATAGTTATAGGTCCTTGATGTTTGATGATATTGATAGATTCTTTACTCCCTACTGTTTTTTAAATCAAATCGATTAGTCCATAAATCATAATTAGGTGCTCTTATTTTATGAGACACCACAAAGGCACCAAAATACTTTTAACTAAAAAGTTTACTTAGTTGCCACTCATTCCTAACCTTCGTCGGCCACCTAATCCTCACCATTCAAGTCACGTTCAAGTCAACCACAGTCTCTTTCATAACAGCTATTAGTCTATTGTCAATACTTACTACGTCTATAATGCTCCTTGTCAAACCGTCCAAAAGTTATCTTCCGCACAATTATGATTTTTCAAACTTGATAATTACTTTCGGTATGGAGTTGATACTAGTGTCAAGATCCAATAATCATTTTCTTGATATAAGTAATATAATTTTCAGAAAATGGTAGTGCTAAATTTAGGTTCGAAACTTTTGGTAAAAGTGATATATTCCAATAAATACATTTTTTTATATATTTAATAAATTTGAGATAATTTTAACACCATAGTTTATCTTCTGAATTGTCTGCAAAAGAGCAACACAGCGCGCTCAGATTTTTATCACGTGTGCTATTATTCTACACCAGATGCCGATTACCTATGTTGTTGATGTAAAAAAAATATAATTCTACAAATGTTAGGATGGATAACATATCTCCAAGAGAATGAAAGATTCAATGTTGAGGTTGTAACGGAAATTCATCAAGTAAGTATGGCGAGTTTATTATTACATCTAGTCAATGAAAATCGTGAATGACAAACAAATCATTGTAACTCTCAGAGATTGAGCAAAGAGACTAAGAACATGTTTGGAACTAAATCCTACAAGAAAATAATTCTTTTAACTTAACATAATGAAAATGGAAAGGAATTACTTTCCTATTTTCTTATTTGGAACCAAAATTTTAACTTAAGAATTGATTTGGCTTTATTACAATAAAACCCTTCAAATGTTATAAAGAACAAATCTATTAATTAACGTTTACATCAATATGGTGCAGCTTGTAAAATGATAAATCCACTTCATAAGATATGTCCAGCTATTAACTAACCCTTCAAATGATAAAACGCTTGATAAGATAAATCCAGCTTGTAAAATATGGTGCAGTTCGTAGAATATGCAAATTTACACAAACAGAAGATCGATTATGAAGTTCTTTTTTGAGGACATGCAACTGAATCGTGTATAAAATTTCAGAGTTCAACAGTCTGCACGATAAAGCACACTACTTATCAGCACAACTCAACCAACCTTCCAAATGTTTATGGCCATTTTGCAATCTACGAACCAGAGTAAATTAGTCTGAATGATAATATCTGAATACAACATGGGAGCAAAACAATGAAACACAAGTTTTATGCGGCTCATGTTAACACGCCTACAGTCTGCATTTTTTTGGTCCAACGCATATAACTCTTCCCTTCATTCTCACATTTTCCTGCATCTTCAACATCAGTTCCTGCTTGTGTTCTGCTGAATCTGTCCTTACTTTCACCATATATGCCATTTTTACCTAGCTGAAATTGAAACAAATTAGAAATAAGTCAAATGCTATGTTAAAATTCTAACAAATCTGAAGCAGAACAGATTTATCTAATGAAGCAGGAGTAAAGACTTGGCAATTGTAGAATCCGAGAATGTAATGTGCAGAAAGAAGAGAACCATTGTAAAAGTTCTTGACAAAAGTCTCAGATTCTACAAGATAAAGTTTCAGCAACTTTTATTTTTCTGATGGAGAAAAGTGTTTTTCCAGCTAACGGTACATTGTTTCTGCAACTAGTAGCTGCTGTGAAGTGCAAAGTCATTCGGACATCAAAATTGAGATCAATTGGCATCATTTATTAATACCTGCACAAGGATTATGTTCATGGTCAAATCTGTAATAGATTCTCACATGGTTCCAAATTACAGGTGATCATTAGGAACATCGTCACTTTTTGTTCGAGAGGGACATTATTGCATTTTCCATTTGGTATGGGGAAAGACAACTAAACTTAAAAAGAATAATTTTCCACAGCAACATAACGACACACTGAAGAGCTCATGAATCTAAGGCAGGTTTAATATGTATAGATATATAGGAATTATATGCTCTACAATTGGTGGAAAAAAGGCACTAACAGTAATTTGAGGCTTCTTAAATGCACAGTGCAAAATAAACCACGACCGAGAACACAAAAAATCAAATTAACCACGGGAACAGTCATTCTACTGGGAAATTCTCTAACATCAACCAATATTTGCAAATTAATATGATAGAAAGTACATCATCCCAACCCAAAGCAGACACGAAAGAGCCGATATCATACAAAAATTCGACTTGATCAATGGTTAAAGCATGTAAAACAACATTTGAGTCGCCATCAATAGCATGACTTTAAAGCGAAAAAAATAGAGCTTTCATGCTCTCAAAACAGCAAAACAAGCATGTGGTGCATGCATTTGAATCTGCTCGTAAAGTACACTGTCTGAAGTGTCAAGTAGGAGATGTGATGCAATTAGCAATACTATCCATGAAAAGAGACTAACCAAGACATGATCAGTTTGTATAACCAACCACTAAAAAAATCAGAATTAATCATTGCATACAGAAACAAAAAATTCAAGTCATTTAACCAAAATCAAGTGCTATATGATCAATGTTGTTCATTCCCTGTTCATATCAGTTAGCAGAATCCAAATGTCATACCAAAAGAGCTCGGAACTCATAGCAACTATTACCAAAACCACCAAAAGAAGGAGCCATTTATATACATTCCTCACGATCACACCAAAAAATGATTGAATTAAATGACAAGGCATGATTCAAACCTTGATCCTTATACTTGGGGTACAACGCTGACAGCTCATTGTAGTTAGAATTTGTTAGGCCAAGTTGAAAAACGAAGGACCCAGTTGGCTGAAGCAGAAATTGGGTTAAGAGGTAAATGAAAATATAACATACAAAGAAGTTGGGTTAAGAGGTCTAATGAAAAGAGAGAAAACATATGTTCTAAGAATCAAATGAAGAAATTATTATGAGTCGCTAATAACGTACCCCGGGAATGCGCAACAAAGTAGAATGCAATTTTGATTTGATGGCTTTCTTGAGATACAGAGACGTTTTGATTTCCGTATGATCTTTGAGGGGTTTCATAATTGTTCTTGTAGATCTTAGCCACGGTGCTCTCTGCATACGCTTTCTTGCAACGACGTAAACACTGTTTTTTTTTGGGTAAAAGTATATTTTTATTGATAATGTGTGTCTGAACAAGAATTTGCAAATCTCACATAGATCTCTTCAAAATTCAATGTGATAAAATCTAATAAGAAAAAACTACACTTAATGGCGACAACACCACAAACAAAAGTTATTTTCCGGCCACGTGAAACAAGGCTACAAGTAATGGAGCACCTCCATGCGATCGATGCCGAATTGGGTAAAAGCTTTAATAGGCACGACCTGCACGGTAAAAATTTGACTTCATGTCGTACATCATATGAAAAAAAAAGGACAATTTAATGGCTACAATTTAAAAAATACTTACATCATTTATCTTTGTAGCAATTAAAGCGCAATCACACTCGATTCGATCCAATTGAAAATACGAAACGAAATCCATGCAATTGCTCTAATTGAGAAACTGGAAAACTCAATTTTATTGATTTGACTTGCATCCTTTTATAGACTAAAGATAATAACAAGCTTAGGATCATTAATTGACCCAAACACCTAAGAATCAACTCCTAATTAAAGTAGAATTCTAGTTACTCGTGCTTATCTATTGCATCGAACACATTGGTCCTAATAAAACTCAAACTCCTACAATCCAGCACAATTCGCTTTAGATTGGGAAACTAAAAAAAAAAGTAAGCAAATCTACTCCTACACTTCGAATCTCAACTTAATTGAGCTCAATTGAATTCAATCGAACTCCAATTGGAAGCTTGATGATGCCAATCCAGCTACAGAATTGATCACCATCTTCAACACTCCTCCTTGATCAATGACTGCAGACACCCAGAGCTTTCCTCAGTTCTTCGAATCGGCTTGTAGGGAGAGGCTTGGTAAACACATCTGCAATCTGATCATTCGTTGAGTAGTAGACCAAATTGACTTCTTGAAGGGCTTGGTCTTCCCATGAAACACTGAGTTATTACTGATTGCTATAGCAGACATATTGTCAACAAAAATCTTCGTGCTTCTTCTTCATCAACATGCAAATCAACCAGCAATTTCCTCAACCAAATTGTCTGATTCACAACATTAGTTGCTGCAATGAATTCAGCTTTAGCTGTTGATTGAGCTATAATCTCTTGCTTCTTGAAACTCCATGAAAATATCCCTGAACCAAGAGTGAAGCAATACCCTGAGGTACTTTTCATATCATCAGAACTAGCCCAATCACTGTCAGAGAAACCATGGAAATCAAGCTCAAGATTGGACTTGAACTGGACTCCATAATCAGTGGTTCCCTTCACATATCTCAGCATTCTTTTTGCAGCTTTGAAGTGCTCTTCACTAGGATTATGCAGAAATATTGAAAGAACACTCACAACTTGCAAAATATTAGGTCTTGTTGCTGTCAAATACATCAAACAACCAATTAAGCTCCTGTATCGATGTTCATCAATCTTCTCAGATCCATCCTCTTTGCTCAGATTTTCTTTCTGGTTCACAGGAGTGCCAATTTCCTTGTAGTTCTCCATATTGAATTTTTTAAAGATCTCTTTAGCATACTTCTTTTGATATATGAAGATGTCACGATCATCTTGTTTGACTTCTATACCGAGAAAGAAAGACATCACTCCCAAATCTGTCATCTCAAAGACTTTCATCATTTTCTCCTTGAACTGATCAATCAAGGACACATCACTCCCTATAACAAGAAGATCATCAACATAAATTAAGATAATTAGAATCTCAGATCCAGTCTTCTTGATATAGAGAGTAGGATCACTTAGACTTCTAACAAAACTAGCTTCAATTAAGTGATCATCAATCTTGGTATACTAGGCTCCTAGAGCTTGTTTGAATCCATATAAGACCTTTTGCAGTAGATAGACCTTATCTTCTTCTCTTTCTACTAAAAATCCTTTTAGTTGATCAACAAAGATTTCTTCTTGTAGATTACCATTCAAGAAGGCAGATTTGACATCAAGCTGAAACACATTCCACCCCTTTTGAGCAGCTAAAGTAAGTAGAAGGCAAATTGTGTCAAACTTTGCAACTGGAGCAAAGGTTTCACAGAAATTAACACCATATTCTTGCACATACCCTTTCACCACCAGTCTGGCTTTATGCTTGTTAATTGAGTCATTTGCATTTAGCTTGGTTTGAAACATCCACTTCATACCAATCACCTTCTTGTGATCTGGTTTGGAAACAAGTTTCTAAGTCTGATTTGCTTCAATCATGCGAAGCTCCTCCTATATTGCTGCCATTCAATTCGAATCCAACCTTGTTGATTCAAAGTTTGTAGGCTCCAGTATAACTACATTACCTCTCTCATAGATTTCTAAAAGAGATCTGGTCCCCCTAATTAGAAGATCATCGACATCCTCTTCAATCAAAGGCGCTAGAGTTGAATCAACACTTCAATTCCACTGCTGATCTTTGACAAACTTAACATCTCTGTTGATAATGATCTTGTTAGTTTCAGGTTAATAGATTCTAAAGGCTTTAGACACCAAGCTGTACCTCATGAAGATCCCAACTTTGGCCTTCCTATCGAGCTTGTCTCTCTTCACATTTGGAACATAAGTAAAGCAAACACAGCCAAAAACCTGTAAGTTTTAGACCACTGGCTTGTAACCATACCAAGCTTGAGAAGGAGTACTGTTATATTTATAGCTTCAACCCAGAATTTCTTTGGAAATTCCATGTCATGAAGCATACATCTAACCATCTCAACTATGGTTCGACTCTTCCTCTCACTCACTCCATTTTGCTGTGGAGTATAAGGAGTAGTTAATTAATGTTCGATTCTAATCTCTTCATAAAATAAATCGAACCTAGTGGAAGTGTACTCCTTCCCATTATCCGATCTTATAGCTTGGATCTTGCAATTGGCTTGATTCTCAATCAATGCCTTAAACTTACAAAATATCTCAGTAATTTTGGATTTAAACTTCATAAAGTAGATCCATCACATCTTACTAAAGTCATCTATGGAGATTATGAAGTACTTGCTTCCTTTTAGAGAGGGCTCGGGGAGAGGACCACACACATCAGTGTGAATCAATTATAATTTCCTCAATGCTCTACTGGTTGCTTGAGGGAAGGAATTCCTGATTTGCTTTCCAAATTGACAAGCCTTGTAATTTGAAAGTTCTTCTTCAAGATTTGGAATTCCTGCTGCTAAACCATCCTTCTTCATCTTCAACATAGCTACATGATTAAAGTTTCCCAATCTCTTATGCCAAAGCTCAGTGGTGGTCATTATGTTCATAGCAATAGCTTGCTCTTGCTCCATCAAATTCAAGGAGAAGGTCTTCCCTTTCATCTTGACTTAGAAGAGTGTAGCTCCAAACATTCCTTGTCTTTGAACACAATTATGAAGTTCTTCTCAAGCAATTGACTAATACTTAGCAAGTTTTGGCTTATATCAGGCACATATAAGACATCATAGATCAATCTTATGCCTTTGCATCTTTCTACAGTAATTGTCTCCTTCCCTTTCACTAGAATAAATTCCCATTTCCAACTCTTATTTGTAAAATCACTGACCTATTGAGCTCCTTAAACAACTCAATATCATATGTCATGTGATTTGTGAAACCACTATCAATTAACCAAGTCTCATTCTCGGTGATTGTACTGTAGCAAGAGGCAACAACAGCTGATCTTCTTTCTCATATGCAACTTGAGCTTCTCCTTTCTGATTAGGCTCTTTGGACTTGCAAATTCTAGCAATGTGACCCATTTTATTGCACTTATTGCATCTTAAATATAGCCTTCTCCAGCATCTATAAGGAGGATGACCTTGCTTCCTACAATACAAGCATAGAGGGTAATCGGGCTTATCAATACTCTATATCTTGCTTTGAGACTGATCTTCAGAGGTCTTTTTTGAGTTCTTCTTATTCCCCTTGTTGCCTAATTATACCTTTGCTGGAAGAGCTCTTTTTGAAGTGCCATCAAGCTCATGGACCTTCTTTATTCCTCAGATTGCAAAGCATTTAGAACTTCTACTAGTGAGATCTTGTTCGGATCTTTTGAGTTCTCCATGGATGCAATTGAGTGTTCAAATCTTTCTGGAATTGTAACCAAAATATTTTGAACAATTCTTGAGTCTAGAAAATCAGTTCCATACAACCCCACCTAGTTCAAGAATGCAGAGAAGTCTATCAATGTACTCCTTAATCGTCTCTGATTCCTTCATCCTTTGCATCTCAAATTCTCTAACCAAATTTAGCACTCGCATCCATTTGATCTTTTCATCTCCTTCATACTCCTTCTTGAGAAAATCCTAGATTGCATTTGCTGATGTTAAAGACATAATCCTGGTGAAAATTGAGCTCGAAACTGCATCAAACAAGGTCATCTTCGCCTTCAATTTTCTCTGCTTTCTTTTTTAGTAATACTTAACCTATGCCATCATGGGATTCTCAGGAAGTGGAGCAACAACATAGTCCACTTCAATCATATCCCACAAATCGTATGCCTCAAGATATGATTGCATCTGTATCGCCCATACTTGATAATTCTCACCATCGAAGGATGATGCCACCATCACAGAGAAAGAAAACTCCGATTGCATATTCCTTGATCACAGATCCCTCAAGACAACAGCTCTGATACCAATTTGTAGCAATTAAAGTGCAATAACACTCGATTCAATCTAATTGAAAACACAAAATCGATGCAATTTCTCTAATTGAGAAACTGGAAAACTCAATTTTATTGATTCGACTTGCATCCTTTTATAGACTAAGGATTATAGCAAGATTAAGATCATTAATTAACCCAAACACCTAAAAATCAACTCCTAATTAAAGTAAAATTATAATTACTCGTGCTTATCTATTGCATCAAGCACATTGGTCCTAATCAAACTCAAACTCCTACAATCCAGCACAATTCGCTTTGGATTGGGAAACTAGAAAAGGAAAGTAAGCAAATCTACTCCTACACTTCGAATCTCAGCTTAATTGAGCTCAACTGAACTCAATCGAACTCTAATTGGAAGCTTGATAATGCCAATCCAGCTGCAGAATTGATCACCATCTTCAACAATCTTCTCACTTTATTATTTTTTTCTTTCTTCTCACTCATTTTCTTATTTCTTATCTCTTCTCCTTCCTCCTCCTCACTATCTTTTTATGTCTCAATCTTAAAGCTACCACCTTCAACTCGCAAACATCTCTAGGTTTGACACTAGTGACAAAATTGACGATGCTATTGATAAGTATAACGATGAGTAGTAGATCCAATGATGAGTGGTAGATCCAATAACGCTTGTGAAGAGACTCTCATCTCGTTAAAGATTAGAAAGTTGGATCTGAATTTTGTCCTTGTTGTCTCCCTCATTAGCTAACTCCGACACGAGACAACGATGAAGGATGACTCCTACAGAGGACAATACTGGTGGAGATCATGACGTCAGTGGGAGCATGATGATAACAAACCAACTCTAGTCTCACTGAGGATAAATAGTAGAGTCAGATCTAATTCTCATTTACGATAATGACCTATCTCAATATCTAAATAGAATACTAGGTTATATCAAAATGGTAAACCCGATTACAACAATCGATGAGCAGACCGGTGAGATCATGATATTCGGACTAACAGTAACCCCAAATTCTGAATAACTATACTATGTCATTTTGATCAACAAAAATATATTATTTCAACTAACAAAAAAATATGTTATTCTATACAGCGTGTGGACTAAGATAGTTATCATTCTGCTCGTACCACATAAATTTTGTATGGTACAGGACACGGGCATACCATTTCAAAATTAAGTTTCTTCAAAATTACAGTTGTGCCATCCTCATTTTTTTATGGATATACCTCCGTGGACCAATAGCATTTATCGATTTTTCCATGCCACATCATCACTATATGGTACATATGGTACGTCATGCCTGTACTCAATCACGTTCCATGGACAACCACAAGACAACATCCAGCAACAATGACACCTAATAACCGCAAACAGTGGTGCAATATGACTCGTGCTTGTCTAGTAGTATGACTGTTTCACATATCGGTATCTAGTAATTCGACCCGATTGATTGTATAATAAATCTAAAAATTGGACTCGAATGATGCATAATAAATCATGGGATACTAAGATTTAAAATGGTCATCATAATTGTAAGCTAACCGGATGCAGCTTAGCAGAATATGGAGGTACTAAGAGCCGCGGATTCGGTAGTGCGAGCTGCAAAAAAAGCCACAAGACCGACCACTTGTTTGTCCATTAGAACTTCCAAGCTTGTTCGAATTGGGTGCAATTTTAATTGCTACTTTTTTTGGCAGGTATTTTAATGGCTATTTAACTATTAGGTCTATCTTGCGAAATGAAGAACGGAAGACCAGACAAACCCTCGTTCTTCCCCCAACATATATCATTCTATTCCATTTCCATGTGGACTTCCAAGGTGGACCGAATCATTTTCTAGAATAATGTTGAGAACTTGTGCTCACTTGTTGACACACAATTCGAGTCTAAGATCAGAACAGGGTACAAATTTCTTATGTACTCATTTTTTTTTAGCGAAGAGGGGCATTGTTTCATGAGAATGTAGTTACGATTGACAAAGTGATATATTATGGTAGAGCTTAAATGGTTCATTTTTCTCTAAAAAAATTATTAAAAAATTAAGAAAAAATACGTTTTACCTAGTTGTGATTTTACCGATTTCACATTCATGTCGTACAGTTTTAATTTGTTAATTTAGTCATTGTATTTTTAAATTTTTGACAATATACGATCTACCTTGGATGATAGGGATAAAAATGTCCATGTAACAACTGACTGGACAAGTGTATGGCGTGTTAAAATGGTTAATTACAAAATCAGTCCTTCTTCACATCTTCTCCTTCCCTCTCCTTTACCAAATAATCATAAAATCTTAATCCAGCTTGGCCCCTCTGTCTCCCCGGACCTTGGTGCCCTCTCCTCTGCCTAGGACCCGACCACTACCTCCCTCCGCTTCTTCGAGTGGACCCGAACCCACCTGAACTACTCTTTGACCTCACTCAAATTCGAAGTGCTCATTAAAACCCTCACCCGCTCTAAATGATACTCCTCCATGTGGCCCTACTCTCCCCAACCTCCTGTCACCAACCCTCCTTCTCCCCCAAAACCCTAGGGTTCCTTGCTCTGAAGTAACCTTGAACATATCATTTTCAAGCTCCTTTGGAAGAAGCCAAATTGCCTGTCCAAGGGTTTCCCGGCCGTCCCCACAAAACTCTTGCAAAGCTTATATTGTATAGAATGCTCCTCTGCGTCAACCTAACCAAAATAACAATAATAATTCAAAGCATCAATTATCACAGTAAGCTATTCCCTTAGTTTCTTAAAGCCAACAAAGCTCCGCTTACCTAAATGATTTTTTAAAAAAGAAAGAGGCCAGAGGACCTTGGTTTTGGAGATGCAGTAGAAGGAAGAGGAGAAGCCGGTAAGGTCGGAGGATTCAAAGATGGAGAGGATCTTGGTGGTGGACCCCATGGCCAGCCTCTTGTCAGAGTAGTTCCACGTCGAGATCATTGAGGATAGGGGTGTCGATGTCGTTGTGTGGTGGTTGAGGTTACCAGCCGACCACAGGATGGTAACCATTCTGGTAAACATGGACCAGAATGATAGGAGGAGTATCGCTACAAGGGCCAAGAATTTGTACGCCCCCACCCAAGAGTGTCGACCCCTACGCTGAGAGGAGGATGAAGAGAGAATTGGCTTCTCAAGAAATTGCTAAAGTAAGATCAACAGGTTGAAAAAAGGAAGAAATAATGATTTTGCAATTAACTATCTCAACATGTCGTACTCTTATCTAGTTAGAGCGTGGACATTTTTATTCCCGTCATCTGGGATAGACCGTATACTGTCAAATATTTGAAAACACAAAGACTAAATTACCAAAATAAAATCACACGTCCTGAACACAAAATCAGTAAAACCACATGTAGGTAAAGTGTACTTTTCCTAAAAATTATGAAACAGATATTATCAATTAATTAAATTTTGTTTTTATTTCTCTAGTTTGCAGGAATCAAATTAGAGATCTCATCCAACTTCTTTTGAATGATATTCTCTCCAAACGTTATTTAAAATTACGGACAAATTCTCCTTCACTAAAGTTTGAAATAATAAGTAATGTGGTCTTTTTTTCCAATGAAATATTTTTTTTCATCCTTGTGGCTTGATTAAATACTCCTTACTGACGTCACTTAGAATAATTTGACGACTTATAACACAAATTTGGTAAATAACATTAATTTTATAAGGTGTAGGTTCAAATTTAATCATGAAAAACTGCTATTGAATAAACTTTATAAAAAGTATATTTTAGTACAACGTGCCTTCAGAAATTCAACTTTTAGAATATGTGGTGTAAAATTTCAGTATTCAACCCATGTGGTTGTTTTTTTTACAATCCTTAGTCCCGGCCAATTGTCTTGCCGTTTGGCAGTCAGCTTAGGCTCTACATCCCTAAAAGGACATCATTTACGTCATATGTGGAAATTTTGTTGTTTAACTGGTTGTTGTGTCATATGGCTAATTGCCAAAATGATCACAAATTTTTACGAATCTGAAAAAACCCTCCCATCCCCTTTCTTCCTTGTCCTTTTCTCTCTTTATTATTTATAAATCATTTCATTATGTACCACTTCAACAACAGAAGCACACGATCATCTCCAATCAAAGCCATGAGTAATAGCTCATTACCTGCATCAGCAACAAGGGTGTGGCCGTTTGCAACAGAGCCCTCAGGTAAGTTCAACGTCAGCAAGAGCGGCGACACCAACCCATGTAACCCTCCAGGTTCACCCCTTTGACCACAGCCATCGTCTTCTTGTCGATGTTGCTGCTGCTCACCATACTTGGGTTTGGAAACGTTCTTATAGATTTGTAAAAATTTATTATTATTTTGGTAATTAGTCATGATGCCAACGACTTTTTTTTAATAATAAATTACACAATGACAATACTAAATTTTGAAATTTGGACCTTCTAAATATTTAGATCTGTCTTGTGCTATTAAGTTACAAATCCTTTGGCACGTCAATAATTAAATAACAAAAGATCTAGACAAGACCTTAAACGAGGTTATTTTGGAGGATGTGGACTCGTACGGACGATCAAATTGCTCGGCAGCTGCCGAGACTAAGGGATGCTCGCACAAGATCAATCATAGAACAAGTTATAAATATTAAACAAAATACCATATAAGCGAAATTCTCTAAACCATTGGTACAAAAGTGTTAGGAAAAAAAAAAGATTTGGTGGTATGTCGCATCGGACTTGCGTGTGCAATTATGTAGTATAGAACACTAAATAACAATTAGGCCAAAGAGAAGCAAACTTCAACCGTAATTAATTATGTGATTGACGTATGTGCTGAAATGTGCAGTCTCATTTTAATAATACGTTGGTGATCTTTTTGCCTTCAACTTTATAACCAGGAAGATCAACTTTAGCTTTCATTTTTTCGCTCAAAAAACATCAACGCATGCTATATGTAACCGTTCCCGAAAGAAGTTTTTTTTTTTATAGGGGTTGGTTCAACTAAAAATTATCAGATGAGAGTCATCGAAGAAAGAATTCCATGTCTAAGGTTGGCGCATAGGCAAGTATTTTTTATTTCTCACAAACTACGAGAAAAGTACGATTTTACACAAAATTGCGTGGGGGTGGGCAATTTTATACGGATTTGCACAAAACCGAGCAAGGAGGAATGGTTTTGTGCAATTTTTTACAAAATTGCGCGCAAATCAATCGGCTCCTAGTTTGGATCGCTCAACATAGTTTTTTAAATTGTTAGTAAGAGTATACTTGTAATTTACTGGAAAATCTAATAAACTTTTTAACTACAAAACTTCTGTGGAATCATCGCCTCTTCCACGACCAAAACAAATTCACCCAACCAAAAGGAGAGTATTGGCCCCACACACCGCCGCTAACCACCACTGCTGACCCACAATCATATTTTACTTATAAAAAATCGACGAAGCAACAATTATATTTTTAAATGAGGTTAGGTTTATATTTCACATTTAAAGTTATGTTAGGTAACAAATTGATCACATTTGGGATTTAGGATTCTGGAAATATGATTAGAAATTATTAAATTGTTTTGTTAATCAACTGTAGAATATTCGACTATTTTACCTATTTTTTAAGAATAAATTACATTTAGCCTCTTCTACTTTGAAGTATTTAACACCGATCTCCATCTAATTCGCAAATCGATTAAAAGCCTCCTTAATATGGTAAAATTATACCATTTGGTCACTGATGCCGGAACCAACGTATTTCTCCGGCGAGGAGCTATGGAAAATGACAAATATACATCTGGCCTAAAAAACACTCTTTCCTCTTCCTCTTTCCTCCCTTCTCCTCCTCCACCCTCCTCCTTCTCTTCCTCCCTCCTCCTTCTCCTCCTTCGACCCTCTCCCCCTCTCCTTTTTCTCTTACTCTCCCTCCTCCTCCTCCTCCTCCATCTTTTCCTCTTCTCTCCTCCTCCTCCTCCTCCTCCTCCTCTTCCACCTTCTTCCTCCTTCTCTTCTTCTCCCTCCTCCTCCTCCCTCTTCTCCTCTGCCCTCTCCTCCTCTGCCCTCTCCTCCTCTTTCTCCTCTCCTCCTCC
>SOPF01019595.1:19364-45099 GCA_012979155.1 Hypericum perforatum
CTCTTCCCCGAGGATGTGGTATCTACATATTCTTACCCATTGTCTGGAGGGAGGAGAGGAGCAGGAGGAGAAGAAGGAAATCCGGAGGTAGAGGAAGAGAGAGGAGGAGGAGGAAGAAGGAAGAAGGTAGAGGAGGAGGAGGGTAGAAGAGGAGGGCAAAGGAGGAGGGTAGAGGAGGAGAGGAGAGGAGGAGGACGGAGGAGGAGAAGGAGGAAGAGGAAGAGTCTGGAGGAAAGAGAGGAGGAAGAGGGAGGAAGAGAAAGCGGAGGAGGGAGGTAGAGGAGGAGAAGGAAGAAAAGGGAGGAGGTCGGAAGATGAGAGGACGAGGAGAGAGGAAGAGGGGAGGCAGGAAGAAGAGATGAGGAGGAGAGAGGAAGGAGGAGGAGCGAAGGAGGAGGATAAAGAGGAGGAGGGTAGGGGACGAGGAGGAAGAGAAAGTGGACAAAGTGTATTTTTTAGTCCAGGGGTATATTTGTTATTTCTCGTGACTCCTCGCCCGAGAAATACGTCAGTTCCAATATCAGGAGCCAAATGGTATAATTTTGTCATATTAAGAGGACTTTTTAATCGATTTGCGAATTACAGAAAAGTTAGCATTAAATACGCCAAACTAGAGAGGGTTAGATATAATTTAACCATTTTTTAATATACAATTCAATACACTTCTTATTCATTACACTCCCTCCCTCAATAATAAAAAATACATAAATTAGTCTACATGTAAGTTTTCAAATATCAAAGTGGTAAAACTAGCAACTTGCTTTGTTTTTCTTTTGTCAGTGAAAGACCACTTGCTGATTTTATTAATATAGATTCCGTGCTTGACTAAGATTGGAGTAGTAATTTTATAATAAGAAGCTGGTGATGCTTCTCTTCATCTTAATAATTAGGACGATCAACACTTGCACTGTATCCATTCCAAAAAAAAAAAAACAAACACAGAAAGAGTAACACAACCGAGTTTGTGATCTTAGACACGATAAAGAGTAACTACATACCTTTAAAAAAGAGCGAGAGAAGAAGAAGCAACTCCAGGAGATGGGGCGTCATTCGGTTCCGGTACACGAACACGATCTGATAGTTGCTGAGAAGGTTGATGGAGATGGAGAGTTCAAGTGCGGTGGGTGTACAGAGAAGGAGATGATTCCAGGTCAGATTTACTATTGGTGCAATTTATGCTCGTCTCATTTCCACGAGAGGTGTGCAAAACTTCCACTCCAGATCAAGTACTTCTTCCATCCCTGCCCCATCTTCCTCCGTCTTGCTGGTGACTATTATTGCAGTTCTTGCTATGCGCTTCGCTCCAATGTTTTCGCCTACAGATGTGAGCGATGCGACTTTATCCAGTGCGTAGAGTGCACACTTGAGTGTCTCTCCTTCGTCACTGCAAGTGACGAGAGAGAGGGACAGGGAGAGAAGATTCTACATTGTTGTCATCCTCACCCTCTCCAATCACTTTCCTTCGAACCCAAGTCTTCTTTGTTTTCATGTCAAGTCTGCAACATGCCTTGCTCTCTAGAAGGAGTAGGAAGACCAATATGGGGCTGTGAACAATGCAATTTTCATCTTCATAAATCTTGCCTCGACTTCCTCCCTCAAATAGTACAGATGAAATTTCCTTCCAAATCAACCTCTTGGGTTATGCAAACAGTTATGTCACTTACATGTTCTGATTGTGACCAGGTCATACACACAAATTTGGTTTTCCGGAAAATTAGTGGGGCGACGAATGATTATTTGTGCATTTCTTGTTGTCTTGTACGCAAACTGATTGATGAGTCATATTCTTCTCAAATCTCAAAAGTCATCAACCATTTCTTTCATCCATGCTCAGATCTCAAGCTTATATTATCTCCCCTCTCAACATGTAATGCATGTTTCCAAAGCCACCATCAGTATTCCTATCATTGTAAGAGCTGTGACTTCTTCTTGTGCTTTGACTGTGCTCAACTTCCCCAATTAGCAAGCCAAGAAAATGAAGCCAAGGAGCTAGTTCAACATTTTTGTCATTGGCATCCACTGAAATTATTCACAGGCACACAAGACACCCACCTTATATGCAACTTATGTGAAGTATTTTGCTCCGAACCATATTACAGTTGCAATGACCAATGCCATTTTTACATCCACAAGTCCTGCATGGATTCGTTACCCCACAAGACAAACCATCGCCTTCTTAGCCAAACACTTGTTCTACGGACCATTCCATCTTTTAAGTGTACAACTTGCAGTAGGCAATGTTCGGGGCTGACCTTTTACTGCAGTGATCGCAAGTGCACGTTCTGTGTCAAATGTGTCTTGTGGCCAGAGAATGGACTTGGTGATGATGGAAGTTTCATTAGTGCCCGCCATTGGCATCAACTGAGCCTCTGCGAAACTGAGGAAGAACACAAAGTTTCTTGCTTCTTGTGTAAAGAATGTTGCATTGGTCGGAGCTACAAGTGCATTGAGTGTGATTTCTTTTTCCACAAAGTTTGTGCCGAGCTACCCACAGAACTTGATCATCCGATTCATCCTCAGCACAATCTGAAGCTTACCAATAGTTCTTCTTCAGATCCAAAAGCAAATGTGGTCTGTGAACTATGTTTGGCAAGTCTTCCACAGAAGTTCCATCCCTATGATTGGTTCTATTCTTGTCACCAATGCGATTTTCAGTTGGATATTCAATGTGCTTCGTGCATGCCATCTATTGAATACGAAGGACATCCCCACCTTCTATATGTTGTGGTCAACATGCATGGCGAGAGAAATTGTCAAACATGTGGCAAATCGTGCAAGGCCTCTTCTACGCTCCATTGTCCAGAAGAAGAATGCGACTTCAGCCTCCATCTTCATTGTGGTCCATTACCTCGCACAATCAAACATTCTTGTCACGTCCATCCTCTTGTGCTCCAAGATTACTATGTTGAAGATAATATCTCTGATGAGTTTGCTTGTCACGTGTGTGAAAAACATCGAGATCCACGACTTCGAGTTTATTATTGTTCTCGAGGTTGTTTCATGATAAGCGATGTGAAGTGTGCAGCATCTGAGGTACACGTGTGTCTGAAACTCTCCTGCTAATTTTTTTTTTAAATAGTTCATCTTATGAGAAACAAATTAAAGCACTTGACTTCATTTCATTCTTTGAAAATGTTTACCCTAATTAAATTTTTTTCACGTTGTTAGGTTGTGCCATTGCTTCAGGGCGAGCACGGAGAAGTAGAGTTGACAACACCATTTCCACAAGTTGCATGCAGGGTGATCAATAGCAAGTCTTTCTTTGAAGAGATGAAATTGGTTTTTTCAATTGAAAGAGATGGAGCTGGAGATGGTGTTCAAAAGACCAAGCATGTTTTCTCAGCTGAGGATTTATTTAATTCTTTTTCTAACTTTGGATTAGAGGAAGAGGAAAATTTGTGTTTTGAAATTTTAGAAGAAGACAAGGAAGATGACATGTTGAGAACTGAAAATGAGCAACAAGTTGAAGCTCCAGAGGAGACGAGCTCTACATCAGAAGAATCAAGCGGAACCGACACTAGCCTTAATGAGGAAGTCGAAAGCTATTCATTTTCATTCAAGGCCTTGTTACGCTTCAAGAATATTCTCCATGCGCCCTCAGTTGCTGACCTTAAAGAGGGTTTCTTGTATGGATATGATGGATCCATTATGACAGGAACTTATGCACTCCCTGAAATCCTTGGACCAATATACGAAGAGTTTTTCGGAATGTACAACATCATTGATCACAAGTGTAAGAGTAGCTATGCACAAAAGCGTTCTCTGATTTTTGTCACATGCGCTGTTCTACACCAGATGCGGATGACCAAAGTTGTCGATGTCGAGAAGGACACAATTCTACAGTGGTTGGGATGGATGAGATTTGTCAAAAAGAATGGCAGATTGAATGTTCGGTGTGTAGCAGAAAACATCAAGCAAGTTTGGCGAGCTCATTATTACATCCAGTCAAAGAAAATCGTGGATGACAAATCATCTCAACTCCGGGAAGGGATTGAGCAAGAGAGCAGAATTGTTGAAGAACTAAGGACCAAGCTGGCTGAAGCAGAGGCGAGACTTGAAGAGTTGCAATTGGAGGAAAAGGAACATGATACATATAGAGTAGTAGGGTCAAGAGGTCCGATGAAAAGAGAGAGAACAGATGCTCTAGAAATCAAATGGAGAACTTGTTACGAATCGCTCATAACTCTCCCCGGAAATATGCCTGCCAAGTAGATTGGATTCAATTTGAAGAGTTGTATGTTCGATAATGAAATATGAATAATTTGATCATTATTATCTTATATTGATTGTTTTTCTCCGGAGTCCCTTTGTACTAGTAATCTAGGCCTATGATTTGGTGATTAATATAATTTTTGATTTGATGATTTGCCTGGGATAAAGAGGTGTTCGGTCATCAGGAATGACGCTAATCGTATTTCTGGGTCTCACATTTGGTTCTGTGTGAAACTCAAAAGTTACAAATCAAAAATAGAGTGGCCTTTCTGGAATTGATAGCACCATTTCCACGAGTTGCATGCCGGGTAATCATCAATAGCAAAATGAAATTGGTTTCTTCAAGCGAGAGAGACGGAAATGAAGATGGACTTCAAAAGACCAAGTATGTATTCTCTTTTGATGAGTTATCCTTTTCTAACTAACGATTAGAGGAAGAAGAAGAGGGATCCTTCCGTCTCGAAATTTTAGAACATACGCTGAGCATTGAATACGAGCAAGAAGATGAAGCTCTTGAGAAGACGCACGTCCAAATTCAAAATGCTGAAACGAGCTCTGTATCAGAGGAATCAAGCACAACGAGAATCACCCTTGACGAGGAGCTCGAAACATATCCATTTACATGGAAGGCCTTGTCACGCTTCAAGAATAGTCTTCATGTGCCCGCAGTTAATGAAATTGAAGTGGATCTATTATGATAGGAACTTATGCGCTCCCTGAAACTCTTGTTCCGATATACGAAGAGTTTTTCGGAATGTACAACATTGTTGATGGCAAGTGTAAGATCAACTACGGACAAAAGCGCACTCTAATTTTTAGGGAAAATTATCTTCAGGCCCCTCTGGTTTGCGGAAATTCGTGTTTTGGCCCCCCTATTATTTTTTATTAGCATTCAACCTTTGAATCTTGTCAAAAGTGCATAATTTAGCCCCTGTCGCCGGAATCCGATGATTTCTCTGGCGAAATGGCAACTAAGATTACAAAAATACCCTTTTCCTTTAAAAAGTAAAACAATAAATTGAAATACAATAATAATTCGTATTGAGCTGAAATTTTTCATGATGCATCCTAACAATATACATGATTTACGTAAAATATTTCAGAAATTTTGGAGACACAGAAGTATTTTGTTTATTTTTCAACGTTCCAAAATGTTGTAAAATCATATAAAATAGAAAAATTGTCTAATTGGGCTGAAACCTGTCCCATGTGTTCTTAAGCATATTTAGTGAATTTAGGATGTAAAACTTGTTCTATGTGTCCTTTAGAATCTATACTAAAGACTCCATCTTAAGTAAAAAAATAAATTAAAACTTTATATTTTTGGTATCTGCAGACTATTTCAAAATTGGCTCATGAGAATCTACACTTTTTGATTCCAAAATTCATTAAATATGCTAAAAGACACATAGGACAAGTTTCAGCCCAATTAGACAATTTTTCTATTTTATATAATTTTACAAAATTTTGGCACGTTGAAAAATAAAAAAAAATACTTCTGTACCTCAAAAATTTCTAAAATATTTTACGTAAATCATGTATATTCTTAGGCTGCATCATGAAAAATTTCAGCTCAATACGAATTATTATTGTATTTCAATTTATTGTTTTACTTTTTAAATGAAAAGGGTATTTTTGTAATCTTAGGTGCCATTTCGCCGGAGAAATCATCGGATTCCGGCGAAAGGGGCTAAATTATGCACTTTGGACAAGATTCAAGGGTTGAATGCTAATAAAAAATAATAGAGGGGCTAAAACACGAATTTCCGCAAACCAGAGGGGCCTGAGAGTAATTTTCCCTAATTTTTATCACATGTGCTGTTCTACACGAGATGGTGATAACCAAAGTTGTCGATGTCGAGAAAGATACGATTCTCAACTGGTTGGGATGGATGAGATTTGTCGAAGAACAAGGAAGATTCAATGTTGGGGTGATAGCGGAAAATATCAAGCAAGTTTGGGGAGCTCATTATTACATCCAATCAAAGAAAATCGTGGATGACAAATCAAGGCAACTCCGGGAAGGTGTTAAGAACAAGAACAGAACAGTCGAAGAACTAAGGACCAAGCTTTCTGAAGAAGTGGCAAGACTTGAAGAACTGCAACGGATGGAAGATGAACATGACACATACAGAATAATTGGGTCGAGAGGACCAATGAAGAAAGAAAGAACCGATGCTCTAGAAATCAAATGGAGAACTTGCTACGATTCATTGATTATGCACCCTGGGAATATGCCCGTCAAGTAGAATTGTATGTTCAATTATGGCCAGCTTTAATATAAATTATAAATGATTGCTCATTATTATCTCATATTTGTTTTTTCTTTCCGGCTTGAATTTCAATCTATAATCTAGACATGGGTTTTTGTTAAACTTGGAATAAAAGTGTAATTGTATTGTATTGAATGATCCAGATTACAGAGAGGAAACAATATATACAAGGAATACAGTAAATGCGGAAGTAAATACAATAATTACAGTAATTGGGAACAGACTATAACTAATAAGAGGCATGGGGAAAACATTAAGAATGATTGAATAAGAAGAGAGAACGCCAGAATTAGAAGTGGCCGTTGGAGAGGAATGACCGTTGGAGAGAGAGAGGGGAATGGGGAAGCTTCTTTAATACTCCCCCTCAAGCTGGATCGTACAAGTTACAAATGCCCAGCTTGAATAGAAGTTTCTCGAACTGAATTGAGCTAATGGCTTTAGTGAAAACATCCGCAGGCTGGTGTTCACTCGCAATGTATGGAGTAATGATTGAGCCGTCTTGAACTTTTTCTCGAACAAAGTGGCAATCGATTTTGATATGCTTTGTTTGTTCGTGGAAAATGGGATTGTTAGCAATGTGGATGGCTGCATTGTTGTCGCAGTATAGGGTCATTGGAGTGGGAATATTGAATTGCAGTTCGGTGAGCAAATTTCGAACCCACACCAGTTATTGAGTCGCATGGGCCATGGATCTGTACTCCGCTTCCGCGCTAGATCAAGACACCATATCATGCATCTTTGATCTCCAGATTACAGGGTTGATGCCAACCATCACGCAGTAACAAGACGTTGAACGCCTACTAGTTTCACAACCTACATAATCAGAATCTGCAAAAGCCACAACATTCAAGTGATTGCTCCGTTTCATAAGAACACCATGACCTGGGCAGCCTTTTAAGCACTGTAATAAGCGATCAAGAA
The DNA here is from genome assembly GCA_012979155.1 of Hypericum perforatum. Lineage (NCBI taxonomy): Eukaryota > Viridiplantae > Streptophyta > Magnoliopsida > Malpighiales > Hypericaceae > Hypericum > Hypericum perforatum. The sequence goes on from SOPF01019595.1 coordinate 26,771, forward strand.
AGTGCAAGTGACATTCAAAGGGAGAATACATCGCTTGACTTATAATATTAACAGCATAAGTGATGTCGGGTCAAGTAAGATTTAGATAAATTAGCTTACCATCATTCTAGAAAACTGCATAGCATCTTTGGAATTCAAGAGATTACCTTTTTCTTCAGGAATCTTCCAATTTTATTCTATTGGAATCTTGAAAGGACGAGCATTAATCTTCTTAGTATCTTTCAGAAGATTAATCACGTATTTTTTTGATTCAAAAACACTCAATGCTGTGAATAAGCAATTTTCACACCAAGAAAATATCGCAATTTTCCTAAATCTTTTATATCGAACTGATTATGAAGTGCAGCCTTTAATTCATCAATAATCTTTCGATTGCTACCTGTTATTAATATATCATCTACATAAATAAGAACAATGAGTTTACCTTGAGCTCGATTTGAAATGAACAAGGAAGAATCTGAATGGCACTTTTTAAATCCCAATTTCAATAACTCACTGCTAAGTTTCATATACCAAGCATGCGGAGATTGTTTTAAACCATATATGGCCTTCTTTAGTCTGCAAACTTGATCAAAATTGCAATTTGACATACCAGGAGGTATTCAAAGATAGATATCTTATTTTATATCTCCTTGAAGGAAAGCATTTCTCACATCCATGTGCTCCAATTGACAACCAAGGAAACAATCATGCAGAATGTGTTCATTTTTGCTAATAGAGCAAAGGTTTCACCATAATCTAACCCAGGGGTTTGGGTGAAACTGCTTGCAACTAATCGAGCTTTAAATCGTTCAATAGGCCTGCCACTCTTATACTTAATTTTGTATATCCATTTACAATTGATTCTTTTCTTACCTGAGGGTAGATCAACAATATCCCAGGTGTTGTTCATCTTAAGAGCTTGCAGTTTATCTAACATAGCATCTTTCCATTCTTTTATTTTCACAGCCTCATCAAAGCTTCTTGGTTCACTAATCAAATAAATTTTGCTAAGAAATGATCTATATTTTGACTTAAACCTTTTATACAACAGATGATCCTCAATTGGGTACAATGTCTTATAAGTTTTGAAGTCTCTTAGCAAGGAATTATGTTGTCTAACCCTATTGGACCTTCTAGGTTCAATCCGAGCAACATCGAGTTCTGAATTAGGAATCATACCTGGGTTCATAGAACTAGTCTGCAAATCTGCAGAATCTGCAGAATCACCATCATTAACACTTTTCCCATGGTTATTTTCTTCAATGTTGTCTTCAACTCTGTGATTCTGATTCTCCTGCAAAGATAAATTGTATTCCTTTTCTCTATTCGAGAAAGGATTGATTGTTGTAATAATGGGCAAGGGGATATCAACACTCTCGGAGTGGTTCTCCCCCTGACATTGATCACTGGTAATAGTGTGAGAATACGGTTGATGCTCAATGAAATGAACATCTCTCGATACAATATACTTCCCTTTGTTAGGAGAGTAGCATTTATATCCCTTTTGCGTGTTAGAGTAACCAAGAAAAATGCATTTATTAGCTCTCTTATCAAGTTTATTACGTTTTTCAGAAGCAACATGGACATAAAAACTAAAACCAAATGTTCTTAGATAAGCAAGATCTGGTTGTCTTTTTGTAAGAACTTCCATAGGAGACTTGAAATTCAAAGGTTTACAAGGTAACCTGTTAATCAAATGGCATGCAGTGAGGATGGCATCACTCCAAAAAATATTTTTCACATTCATTTGAATCATGATTGCACGGAAACGTCAAGTAGATGCATGTTCTTTCTCTCGGCCACACCATTTTGTTGCGGCATGTAAACACACAAAGTTTGGTGCACAATACGTGTATCCTTAAGAAATTGAAAAAACTCTCCTTTGTATTCTGTCCCATTATTAGTTCGTAAAATTTTAATCTTAGAGTCGAACTAAGTTTTAATCATTGCAACAAATTCCTTGAAAACAGAGAAGACGTCACTTTTGTTCTTAAGCAAATAAATCCAAGTAGCACGACTAAATTGATCAATAAATGAGACAAAGTAATGATATCCATTGTAAGAACGCAAAGGAGTAGTCCAAACGTCAAAATGAACAAGATCAAAGGCAGCATTATACTCATGTTCAGAAGACTGAAAAGAAAGTCTTTTATTCTTGGCAAATTGACAGCTTTCACACTCAAAATCTAGATTGTTCAAATGAGGAAATTGAATATGCAAGACACTTCTACTGGGATGGCCTAATCTAAAGTGCCAAAGCTCAGTAGAACAATTATTTGTAGTTAATGCTCTAGGAGCAGATTCAATCACATATAGTCCATTTATAAGCTTGCCTTCACTAATCATCATCTGAGTTCTACAATCCTGAAATTTAACAATATTAGCAGAGAATATAGCAATACAGTTTAATTGCTTAGTAATCTTATTAATTGATAAAAGATTACAAGTAAAATTTGGAACATGCAAGGCAATAGCTTTATATTCTGTCTTAAGAATGGAAGTTAATTCCATTCTTCCGTGACTGTGAATTAGAACATTGGTCCCATTAGCAACAACTATAGATTGTTGATTACGATTCTGATAATCTTCAAGAAGGTTTTTATCAAAGGTCATGTGCTCATTAGTACCCGAATCCACAATCCAATAGTAATTATGATCAACTAATTTTGATTGTAAAGCAGTCAAAAAATTAATTGCAGATAAAGCGAGTAATTTACCTACTTTATCTTCGTCCTGTGATTTGTTGCTTTTGGCATCAGTTTGACTCTGAGAATCAGTATTTCTCATGTGTTGCAAAAGCTTCTGTGCTAATTCATCTATGGTTATATAGGATGAAATGGAAGTTGAAGCTAAAAAGGCATGACCTTGCTTAGTTAGCTTTTCTCTTGTCTGCTTTAGGTGAGGATGAAGAATACATCACTTCTCTTTGGTGTGCCCAGACTTACCACAATGTTCGCAAGAGACATTAGTGGATCTACCCATTTGTCCTTCTCCTCTTGACTTTGGTGCAGAGTAATTTCCTCAAAAATTTGCTTTCTTAGCAGAATTTGTAGCAACATCATATGAAGATGTAAAAGTACTAGCATCTGCAGTTTCAACCTTCGAGTAAGGACTCATGATTTTCCTCCGGGGTTTTTCTTTTTAAACCCTGGCACACACCATTCCAAAGGAAGGAATATCATTAGTGGTTAGAATTGATTCAATTAGAGAATCGTATTCCGATCCAAGACTCATTAATAGTTGGAAGATCTTGTCTTCTTCCTCTCTTTTCTGAACAGTTTTATGGTCAACAGAAGTGGGTCTTAGTAAGTTTAGTTCATCCCACATAGTCTTGAATTGGCTCAGATATTCAACAAATTACTTGTCTCCTCTACGAAATTCAGCAATATTCTTTTTCAATTCAAACACTCGATAAGTGTTTTCTTGTTGGGAATACATTTTCCTAATGGACTCCCACAATTCTTGAGCACTCTTGGCACAGGTAAACAGATTGTGCAACTTAGAGTCCATAGAATTGAGGATCCAAGACATCACAAGGTAATCATTCATACTCCATTCAGCATAATCAGGATCATCCTTTTCTGGAGCAGTAAAGTCACCATTCACAAAGTCAATCTGGCCTCGACCACTAAAGGCAATGAACACGGCATTGGACAATGAGAGATAATTAGTTTCATTGAAAGCAACGGTATTAATTTTTAAGCCAGTATTGTCGTCCATTTCGGCAATCTTTTTCAAGTAGCCTAGCCCTGTGTTAGTAGGAGCATCAGCCGTGTTAATGGACTGCAAGGAACCATCACTCGTAGCTATTTTGATTTTCTAAAGGTTTGTTTTGGAAAGAGGATCAACGCTGTGGTACCATGTTAAACTTGTAATAAAAATGTAATTGTATTGTATTGAATGATCCAGATTACAGAGAGGAAACAATATATACAAGGAATACAATAAATGCGGAAGTAAATACAATAATTACAGTAATTGGGAACAACAGACTATAACTAATAAGAGGCATAGGGAAAACATTAAGAATGATTGAATAAGAACAGAGAACGCCAGAATTAGAAGTGGCCGTTGGAGAGAGAGAGGAATGGGGAAGCTTCTTTAATAGTTTTTAAATGTTTATCTGATTAAAGATTAACAGATAAGCATATTATCTTTGTTTAATTCTCATTGACAGATAATATGCTGGCAATTATTATAATAACCATCTTCAAGGGTATGATTGGAAACAATTTGCTTTAATTGATACTCCTCGGAGCTAATGAGTGGATTAGATGGGGCGATCTCAAACTCTTCATGCAGGAATCTGCAGGGTTCTTTTATGTTAGCTGCTGATGAACTCGGATTCTTTTGACCATTGGCGTACGATTTGGTTATTTAGATAAAGATGGTTCAGAGCAGAACCTATCACCTAATGACGCCAATTATGAAGTGTTGTGACCGGTCCAGCTAATCCATACTGAGCTAGGATCCAAGCCAAAAATTGACTCCGACTCCGACGATGAAGGCTGCGATTAAACATATTCGAACTGTACAGACCTTCAGGCTTCAAGTGGCTTCTGCAACATGCTTTTATGAACGGTGTGACACTGATGTGATGGATTAATTCTTTCATAATTAAGCAAAACAGTGATATACTTTTCTCATTTGAAAATGTGAGGTTTTGGCTCACAGATGTATGACGTTAAACCGTCGGAGCAAACAAGTTTGAGAAGAGAGGTATTTGATAGGTGACCAGTAGAACCAACCTTTTGATAAGTAATCTTTATTTAAAAAAGAAGGATAATTACAAAGGTACCAAGACCCAGAAACACAAAGGCACCAGGGAGCCAGCAAGGATATTTTAGTGCTCGGATGTCCGATTCGAGAAATGTTTTTTTGAATCCACATAATTTTTTGAGATCTATACTAAAAAAACTAAAACACGGGTATAAAAACCCGTTTATTAGACAAAAACATGGGTTTTTTTACCAGTGTATGCCAAAATACAGATTTTTTCCGTATGTTGGTACACAAAAAATAACCGTGTATTGGTATATACGAAAAAAAATCCGTGTTTTGGTACGACCCGCCAACGTGGACACTATATTTGCAATTTATTTTTTCCGGGTACCAATTTGAAAATTTTTAATGCATAGTGCCACCATTTAGAAAAAATCCATGATTGCACATATGTGCATTTTGAATACACCATCTTTCGGGTATAGAGTTTTTTAGTGGTGAGTGTTTGAATTATGTTATTTTTACTGTCCTCCTTTTATATCATTAGAATAAGTTTTGCTATTGGATTGAACACACCATCTATCTCGCGCTTTGTTACATTTTATCCCATTTATATGTTTTATATATATTTTATATATTATCCCGTAGTCCCTGATCTTAATCGAATTCTCTTATTGTGTCTCTCCTTTCTCATAACTGATTTAGTCGTCTCTATATTTTGAAAAAATATTGGCCTCGGGTCCCTGGTTGACTTCAGCACTAGTTTTTTTATATTGTTTTGTCATGTGAAATGAATATTTTATCTTTCACAAAAAGACAAAAATAAGATAAAATTTTTTGTTTAGTGATGGATAAAATAGTCATTTCACATGATAAAAAAATGAAAAAATTGGTGCTGAAGTCAACCAAGGACCCGTGACCAATATTTTTTTAAAATACAGGGACGGCTAAATAATTTTTCAAAAAATAAAAACCCCAGAGGAGATTATAATTAAAACTAGGGACTAAGGGGTAATTTGCCTATTCATTGAGCAAATTAATTGTAAATTAAAACTCACAACTTAAGTAGCCATTAAAATTTTTTAAAAAAATGGAACAAGCTTGAGTGACAATAAACAACACAGGCCGTTTGAGTGGTTGACCCGCTCTTCTTCCGGGAAGCTTCACGCACGCAGGGCTCTACAAGCTGGAATTGAATTAGGTGGATGGTAGGGCTAGAATAAGACCATAACAAGTAGACCATTCCATGTGGACTTGCCTCATGGACCGAATCATTTTCTATGAGATTGTAATAATTCCCGATGCATTGACTTGTAATTCCACCACACACTATTTAAATTCAGAAATAAATAAACAAATTTAAACACTAGTGGGTAACCTTCCTGTCGATCCTGGGAGAAGATTTTTCTATTGCATAAGCCATGTGCTTGCGACTTGATCAATACAGGCGGAAAGATATTTCTTTACTTATACTTAAGTTTCATTAAAAATTAATAGTAAAAATATTGTTATATCAAATATAAGAACACCATAAATTTTTTCGAAAGTCAATTCCACATGATATTAAGGGTTTTCTAAGTTGAGATTTTATTAAATATAACTGTTTAATTTTATCGGGTTACAGTCACAGGATTTGTTAAAAATCTGACATAGTAACTGAAGGGAAAACATGATATATAGGGCTCAAATATCATTTTCCTTGGAAATTTCGTTTTTATAAAAAAATCTTAAGATTTATCTGTTCTCATCAGAGTAAAATGATGAAGCTCTGCTCGTAAATCTTCCATCTTCTTAGCCAGTTAAATCTTATTGACTTTGATATTGACTGAGTTGGTTAATTAATGACAGGAGTGGATAAGGAAACAATAATAGAACTTAATATACGCCACCATCTAATCCTATATTAATTGGTTATGATATGTTCACACAGTAACGTCAACCACTGTCTCTTTCATAACAGCATTATCAATACTTGCCACCCGTCTAATAATACTCTTTGCTTGAAATATTCTTTTAATAGTTATTTCAAACTTTTATTGGCCTTGTATCAGTTTCTTAAAAAAAGGCAAAACAGTTCACACTAATATGTTTTGGTGAAATCAAACTTTAATTTTTTTATTAATCTAGATAATTTTCTTGCGGCACTTTTTTACATGCAAAATTCTACTAGCAAGTAAAACTTACGACTAGGCCTGTGGATTTTAAAATTTAGCAGCTACTTGGTGTGATGTTAATATAGATTCCGTGGTGTGTCTGGCGTATGACCATGGCTGTGCAACCATATATAATACGAGAATAGTAATTTACGCCAGCTCAGTGCTAATTAATTGCATGATTAACTAAGATTGGCAGAGTCATTTTATAATAATAAGTTCGAGGTGGCTTCACTTCATCTTTCTTTTATAGGAAAAATACATTTAAACACTTTGTAGTTTAGCGCTTTTTAAGATAAGACAATGTAAATTTTTATATTCTAAATTTAATCAGTGTGATTTATTTTTCGAATATTTTCGGATACAAAATAATTTAAATAAATATCTGATCACATGTTACATCATCATGACTTAACTAAATGAAATATTTATATAAGACTTTAAACATCGTTGTTTTGACAAACGTGATATTCACGTAAATGTTCATGTAACTAGGTATTTATTCGGACTCTCCAGATAATGTGGATGAAGAATCACTTGGGATTTCCCAGCCATTGGAAAACATGAAGCAACACATCTCTTTGGATTTGTTGTGGCATTCACCAAAATAACATGTCCTTTGATTCTTTTGTAATTCTTGAGTAAAATATTAGTGGTGAATGCTCACAGAGGCTTTAGTCGTTGTACGTTGCCTTTGGATTTCAGAGAAAGAATGAGCAGGGTTTGAAAAAAAAATTATTCTAATTTTCGAGTTCTTGTGAGTTTCATTTCGTATGCGATGTTAGCTAGACTTAAATAGCTGGACTTAAAAATATTCGAAAAAACAAATCATAAAGATTCAATTTGGACGGAATAAACTATATGACATGATTTTAAAAAGTATTAAAATTAAATGTATTTTTTTCTTTCTTTATAATTTGGAAGGTGAACGCTTGCTTGCTATAAGCATCCATTCCCAAAAAAAACCTCCGAAAGAGTTAACCTACTCAATAAAGTTTGTAACCTCACACACACACCACAAGAAGTAGAAGCACCTCTCAAGGGAGATGGATAGTTATTGGGATCCCGTACACTGTCCCAAACACGATTTGATACTTGCTGGTGAGAAAGTTGAGGGAGATGATAGAGTTTTGAAGTGTGTTGGGTGTAAAGAGAAGGAGATTCCAGGTCAGGTTTACTATTGGTGCAAGCTGTGCGATTCTTATTTTCACGAGAGTTGTGCAAAACTCCCACTCCAGATCAAACAATTCTTCCACCCATGTCCCCTCTTCCTCCGCATCTCTCATGGCTTCACATGCGATTCTTGTTCTGTGAACCTGTCCAAGGTTTTCACGTACAGATGTAAGCGATGCCAATTCAGCATGTGTGTAGAGTGCGCAACTCTGGCTCTCTCTCTTGGTAGTTGTCCTAACGAGGGAGAGCAGATTCTACTACACTGTTGTCATCGTCACCCTCTCCAACCACTTTCCTTAGAATCCCTCGAGTCTTCTTTGTTGTCTTGTCAAGTCTGCAACATGCCTTGCTCTCTAGGAGAAGGACCAACATGGGGCTGTGATCCTTGCAATTTTCATATCCACAAGTCTTGCCTCGACTTCCTCCCTCAAACACTACAAAAAAAGATTCGTTCCAAATCAACCACTTGGGTATTGAAAACAAGATCCTCAGAAACATGTATTGACTGCAAACAAATTATTCATCCGAATTTGGCTTTCCGTACAGCTCATGGTGATGCAGGTGAGTATTTGTGCATTCCGTGTTTCCTTGTACACAATCTAGTTGATGAGTCTTCTTCAAAAGTTATAAACCATTTTTTTCACCCATGCCCTGATCTCAAGCTTTTGTTTTCTCCCTTCTCGACTTGCAATGCATGTTTCCTAAGCCACCATCGTTTTTTCTATCATTGCAAGAGCTGTGACTTCTTCTTGTGTTTCGATTGTGCCCAACTTTCCAAATTGCTTAGCCATGAAAATGAAGCCAACCAGCTGGTTCAGCACTTTTGTCATTGGCACCCATTGAAACTCTTTGTAGACACACAAGAAGAAACCAACCATACATGTAGCTTGTGTGAAAAAATTTGCTCTGAACCATATTATAGTTGCAATGACCAATGCCAGTTCTACATCCACAAGTCCTGCATGGATTCCGTACCTCACAAGACCACCCATCGTCTTCTTAGAGAAACACTTTTTGTATTGCCCATCCCTTCTTTTGAGTGTGCAACGTGCAACCGTCAATGTTTGGGATTGTCCTTTTATTGTTACAAGCTTAAGTATACATTTTGTGTCAAATGTGTCTTATGGCCGGAGAATGTACATGGGGATGATGGGAGATTTACTAGTGCACGCCATTGGCATCCACTGAGCCACTATGAGATCCAAAAAGAAGAAAAAGCTTCTTGCCTCTTATGTGAGGAGTGTTTCATCGGAGAGAGTTACAAGTGCACTGAGTGTACTTTCTTTTTCCACAAATCTTGTGCTGAGCTACCTACACAACTTGATCATCAGATTCATCCGCAGCACAGTCTTACACTTACAAATAGATCTTCTGAATATCCGGATGCAGCTATGACCTGTAAATTATGCCTCCAAGATCTCTCACAAAATTCTCCTCTCTTTGATTGGGTCTACCAGTGTTACCAATGCGATTTTCAGTTGGATATTCAATGTGCTTCTAGCCTGCCATCTCTCGAGTACACAGGGCATCCCCACCTTCTTTATGTGGTGGTCAACATGCATGGCGATAGACTTTGTCAAGTATGTCGTAAATCCTGCAATGGCATCTCTACGTTTCATTGTGCAAATCAAGAATGCGACTTCAACCTCCATCTTCATTGTGGTCCATTACCTCGCACGATCAAGCATGCTCTTCATGTTCATCCTCTTACACGCCAAGATTACTATGTCGAGGACAATGGATCGGATGAGTTTGCTTGTCACGTGTGTGAAAAACATCGAGAACCGCGGCATCCGGTTTATTATTGCTCCCAAGGTTGCTTTATGCTATGCGACGCGAAGTGCGCAGAATCTGAGGTACATGTGTGTCCTCAGACTCTTTTACACATATTTTTTTAAACAGTTCATCACAAAGGAAGAAATTCGAGCATTCGACTCAACTTCATGTTCTTAAATGTTTACCTTATTGAGTTATTTTCATTTGTTATATTAGGTTTTGCCAATACTTCGGGGCGAGCATGGAGAGGTGGAATTGATAACACCATTTCCACGAGTTGCATGCCGGGTAATCAATAGCAAGTCGGTCTTTGCAGACATTAAAGGAGGCGGAGCTGAAGATGAGGTTCAACAAACCAAGTATGTTTTCTCGTATGGGGAGTTATTGGGTTTTTGTATGGAGGCACTGGTCTGGAAAGAGAAAACGTACGGTCTTGAAATGTTGGAAGAGGAAGAAGATGAGGGAGATCAAAAGTTGAGCACTGAAAGCGAGAAAGAAGATGAAGATGCAATGAGCTCAACATCAGAACAATCAACCACCTCTGACAAGGAAGTCGAAAACTATTTGTTTTCTTGGAATGCCCTGTCTCGCTTCAAGGATAGTCTCCATACATTCATAAATCTTGACTTCTTCAATTCTTTGTGGTTTCAATATGATGGATCTATTATGACAGGAACTTTCGCACTCCCCGAAAGTCTTGGTCCAACATACGAAGAGTTTTTTCGAGTGATCGACATTCAAGACGACAAGTACGTGATTAGCTACGCAGAAAAGCGTTTTCAAGTTTTTATTATGTGTGCTATGCTGCACAAGATGCGGATAACCAAAGTTGTGGATGTCCAGAAAAGCGATATTCTACTATGGTTAGGATGGATTAGGGACTTCCAAAAGAAAGGCAACAATATTGGATTTTTAGCTGAGAACATCAAGCAAGTTTGGCGAGCTCATTATTATATTGAGTCAAAGAGAATCGTGGATCAGAAATCAGTGGAGCTCCGGGAAGAGGTTGAAAAAGACACTAAAACAGTTGAAGAACTGAGGACCAAGTTGGCTGAAGCAGAGGCAAGACTTGAAGATTCTCAAAGGAGGGAAAACGAACATGACACATACAGAGTAGTTGGTTCAAGAGGTCCGATGAAAAAAGAGAGAACAGATGCTCTGGAAATTAAATGGAGAACATGCTACGAGTCGCTAGTATTGCTACCTGGAAATGCACCCCTCAAGTCAAGTAGAATGTAATCAGTTTAAAGGGGCCTGTGTTCCATTGTGACCAAATTCAATATCAATCATGAATAATTTGTTCAATGCTATCTAATATTACTTGGGTTTTTTTCCTCCGGAGTCCTTTTGTACTAGTCAGGATGTTAGTGGGGGTTTCTGACATTAATATCAATCTGTAATCCATGTTATATCGATGAAGATGTGCTTATCTTATTTAAGATAAACAAATAAGCATGTTATCTTTGTGGAGTATTCTCATAAACAGAAACAATTGCTTTACTTAATATTCCTCAGAGCTAATGAATGGATAATATATATTCAAGTATTCTTCAGAGAATTCTCAAAATCTTCATTCAAGAATCTGCAGGTGCTGTTAGCAGCTGATGAACTCGGATTTTCGACCACTGCTGATGAAAGTGAGCCGCTAGAGATATTATTGTGTTGAATATTCGATTAGAACTTCTGTCATTCTTTATTCGTCTTGTTCGATTCAAAAACCTAGATTAACGGATTTATTAGATATTCGGGTACCAGAAAAATGCAACTTCACTTTATTTACTCTGAGAATCCATAACACACTTGGTAGTTGTTTTGCAAGGCTGGCGATACATCAACAAAGGAGAACTTCTTCACGAATAAGCCACTTGGTCAGATTTCATGCAGTTGCTTCTGAAGCTAATTGAAGAATGCATAATGGTTGCAAAAGGGACGAATGAACGAACATACTGATGCAGGTATACGACCGGACTACGGGGTTTACATCCATCGACAGGGCATATCACCAAAAATCTACAAATGTTAAGAGGTAACTAAAAGTAACTAGCTCGTAGTGTGATTGTTGAAGTTGGTGATCAATTTCTGCTGGATTGACACCTTCAAACTTCAAATTGGAGCTCGATTGAGTATAATTGAGCTCAATTAAGCTAAGTAGGAGTAGGATTGCTTAGTTTCCTTTTATTGTCTTTCCAATCCAAGCAAGTGTTAGCTGGATTGTTAGTGTTAGAGTTTGATTAGAACTTGTCAGCTTGTTTCCGATTACAATTGAGTTTATGTTTTCAATTAGGAGTAGGAATTGGAAATCAATTATGAATCTCTCCCTTGTTAAATCCTTGTTCTATAAAAGGATGCAAGATGTTAATAAAGATTTGAGTTTTTCCGCTTCTCAATTGAATCGTGTTTTAGCTCAATTGAATTAGGATCGAATCGATTGCGAGAATTGAGATTTGATCGAAGGAATTGAGTATAGTTGAGGTTCAATTGCAACAAATTGGTATTAGAGCCTTTGTCTTGAGGGATCTATGATCAAGGAAGATGTCGGAGTTCAGTTTCTCTGCGATGGCGGCACCAATTTTCGATGGTGAAAATTACCAAGTCTGGGCGATAAGGATGCAATAGTATCTTGAGGCATGCGATTTGTGGGATGCGATTGAGGTGGACTACGTTGTTGCTCCACTTCCTGAGAATCCCACGTTAGCTCAAATCAAGTATCACTCAGAAAGGAAGCAAAGAAAATTGAAGGCGAAGGCGACCTTGTTCAACTCAGTTTCATGCTCAATTTTCACCAGGATTATGTCTCTAACTTCAGCAAAGGCGATCTAGGATTTTCTCAAGAAAGTGTATGAAGGAGATGAGAAGATCAAACGGATGCGAGTGCTGAACTTGGTTAGAGAATTTGAGATGCAAAGGATGAAGGAATCGGAGTCAATTAAGGAGTACTCTGATAGACTTCTCAGCATTGTGAATCAGGTGAGGTTGTATGGAACTGATTTTCCAGATTCAAGAGTGGTTCAAAAGATTCTAGTTACAATTCCAGAAAGATATGAACCATCAATTGCGTCTATGGAGAACTCAAAAGATCTGAATAAGATCACACTGGCAGAGGTGTTGAATGCCTTACTAGCTCAGGAACAAAGAAGATCCATGAGACTTGAAGGCACTTCAGAAAGAGCTCTTCCAGCAAAGGTATAATCTGGCAATAAAGGGAAGAAGAAGAACATGAAAAAGACCCCAGAAGATCAGTCTCAAGAAAAAAGAGAGAGTACTGATAAGTCAGATTACTCTCCATGCTCGCATTGTGGAAGGCAAGATCATCCTCCTTATAGATGTTGGAGAAGACCAGACATAAGATGCAATAAGTGCAACAAGTTGGGCCACATAGCAAGAATCTGCAAGCCTAGAGAACCAAATCAGCAAGGTGAAGCTCAAGTTGCAGATGAGAAAGAAGATCAGTTGTTCGTGGCCTCTTGCTGTAGTGCAATTACTGAGAATGAGACTTGGTTAATTGACAGTGGTTGTACAAATCACATGACACACGATGTTGAGCTATTCAAGGAGCTTAACAGCTCCGTGATTTCGCAAGTAAGAGTTGGAAATGGAGAGTTTATTCCAGTAAAAGGGAAGGGGACAATTGCTGTCGAAAGCTGCAATGGCACAAGATTGATTTATGATATTTTGTATGTGCCTAACATAAGCCAAAATCTGCTAAGTGTTGGTCAATTACTAGAGAAAAATTACACAATTGAGTTCAAAGACAAAGAGTGTCTGATCAAGGATGAAGGAGGAGCTTTACTCTTCAAAGTCAAGATGAAAGGAAATACCTTCTCCTTAAATTTAATGGAGCAAGAGCAAGCTGCTGCTTTGAACTCAATGACCAACACTGAGCTTTGGCACAAGAGATTGGGACACTTCAATCATGCTACTGTGTTGAAGATGAAGAGGGATGATTTGGCAACAGGAATTCCAAATCTTGAAGAACAAATTGCAAGTTGCAAGGCTTGTCAATTTGGAAAGCAAACCAGGAGCTCCTTTCCTCAAGCAACCAGTAGAGCATCAAGGAAATTGCAGCTAATTCATACTAATGTGTGTGGTCCTCTCCCCGAGCCCTCTCTAAAGGGAAGCAAGTACTTCATAATCTTCATAGATGACTTCAGTAGGATGTGCTGGATTTACTTTATGAAGTTTAAGTCCGAAGTTGCTGAGATCTTTTGGAAATTCAAAGCTTTGGTTGAAAATCAAACCAATTGCAAGATCCAAGCTGTTAGATCGGACAATGGCAAGGAGTACACTTCCACAAGGTTTGATTTGTTCTGTGATGAGGCTAGAATTGAACATCAATCGACTGCTCCTTACATTCCACAGCAAAATGGAGTGAGTGAAAGGAAGAATCGAACCATAGTTGAGATGGTTAGATGTATGCTTCATGACAAGGATTTGCCAAAGAAATTCTGGGCTGAAACCGCAAATACAACTGTGTTTTTGCTAAATAGAATACCTACAAGAGCATTAGAAGGCAAGACTCCATTTCAAGCTTGGTATGGATACAAGCCAGTGGTCCAAAACTTGAAGGTTTTTGACTGTGTGTGCTTCACATGTGTTCCAAATATGAAGAGAGACAAGCTTGATAGGAAAGCCAAAGCTGGGATCTTCATGGGGTACAGCTCGGTGTCTAAAGCCTTTAGAATCTATCAACCAGAGACTCACAAGATCATCATAAGTAGAGACGTGAAGTTCGTTGAAGATCAGCAGTGGAATTGGAGTGAAGATTCAACTTCAGTCCCTTCAATCGAAGAAGATGTGGATGATCTTCTAGTCAGGGGGACAAGATCTCTTGTAGAAATCTGTGAGAGAGGCAATGTAGCTGTTTTGGAGCCTCCAAACTTTGAATCAGCTAAAAAAAATTCGAATTGGATGGTAGCAATGCAGGAGGAGCTTCGTATGATTGAAGCCAATCAGACTTAGAAACTTGTTCCTAAACTAGATCACAAGAAAGTGATTGGTGTGAAGTGGGTATTTCGAACCAAGCTAAATGTAGATGGCTCAATTAACAAGCATAAAGCAAGACTGGTAGTGAAAGGATATGCACAAGAATATGGGATTGATTTCTCAAAAACCTTCGTACCAGTTGCAAGGCTTGATACAATTCGACTTCTACTTGCTTTAGCTAGTGTATCAGCTTGATGTAAAATCTGCCTTCTTGAATGGTTATCTGCAAGAAGAAATTTTTGTTGATCAACCAGAGGGATTTGTAGTAGAAGGAGAAGAAGACAAGGTCTATCTACTACAGAAGGCCTTATATGGACTTAAACAAGCTCCAAGAGCTTGGTATACCAGGATTGATGATCACTTAATTGAAGCTGGTTTTATGAGAAGTCCAAGTGAACCAACTCTCTATACCAAGAAGACTAGATCTAGGATTTTAATTATCTCAATTTATGTTGATGATCTTCTTGTCACAAGGAGTGATGTGTCCTTGATTGATCAGTTCAAGGAGGAGATGATGAAAGAGTTCCAGATGACAGATTTGGGATGGATGTCCTTCTTTCTCAGCATGGAAGTCAAGTAAGATGATCGAGGCATCTTCATCTGTCAAAAGAAATATGCCAACAAGATCTTGAAGAAGTTCAACATGGAGAATTGCAAGGAGATTGGCACTCCAATGAACCAAAAAGAGAAGCTGATTAAAGAGGATGGAGCTGAGAAGACTGATGAGCATCGATTCAGAAGCTTGATTGGCTGTTTAATATATTTGACAGCAACAAGACTTGATATACTACAAGCTGTGAGTGTTCTTTCAAGATTTCTACATAATCCAAGTGAAGAGCACTTCAAAGCTGCAAAAAGGGTGCTGAGATATGTGAAGGGAACTACTGATTATGGAGTTCAGTTCAAGTCCAATCTTGAGCTTGATTTCCATGGTTTCTCTGATAGTGATTGGGTTGGTTCTAATGATATGAAGAGTACCTCTGGGTATTGCTTCACTCTTGGCTCAGGAATATTCTCATAGAGTTCCAAGAAGCAAGAGATTGTAGCTCAATCAACTGCTGAAGCTGAGTTTATTACAGTAATTGCTCCTATTAATCAGACGATTTGGTTGAGGAAATTGCAAGTTGATTTGCATGTTGATCAAGAAGGAAGCACGAAGATCTTAGTTGACAACATATCAGCTATAGCAATCAGCAATAACTCAGTGTTTCATAGGAAGACCAATTTTTTCAATATCAAGCTGTATTTCCTTTGAGAAGTGCAGAAGAATGGAAAAGTCAATTTAGTCTATTGTTCTACGGGTGATTAGATTTCAGATGTGTTCACAAAGCCTCTCCCTACAAGTCGATTTGAAGAACTGAGGAAGGCTCTCGGAGTCTACAGCCATTGATCAAGGAGGAGTGTTGAAGTTGGTGATCAATTTCTGCTGGATTGACACCTTCAAATTTCAAATTGGAGCTCGATTGAGTATAATTGAGCTCAATTAAGCTAAGTAGGAGTAGGATTGCTTAGTTACCTTTTATTATCTTTCCAAGCAAGTGTTAGCTGGATTATTAGTGTTAGAGTTCGATTAGAACTTGTCAGTTTGTTTCCGATTACAATTGAGTTTATGTTTTCAATTAGGAGTAGGAATTGGAGATCAATTATGAATCTCTCCCTTGTTAAATCCTTGTTCTATAAAAGGATGCAAGATGTTAATAAAGATTTGAGTTTTTTCGCTTCTCAATTGAATCATGTTTTAGCTCAATTGAATTAGGATCGAATCGATTGAGAGAATTGAGATTTGATCAAAGGAATTGAGTATAGTTGAGGGTTCAATTGCAATAGTGATTTAAGCAATAGGAAATCTGGTGATCCTAGATTTCCTCAAAGACTCTTTAAAATGTCTGAATGTCGCTTTCAGGTCGGTCGGAAGAGGGAAAGAGAGAAAGAGAGCCAGGGGACAAGGTGCGCGGTGGCCATGCTTGCTCCTGACAGAAAAGGAATGCGCAAATGCAGGTTGATGTTTGTTGTGCCCCTCCATCACCAAGGAGAATATTCCAAAAGTGAGGCAACTCTGAAGAGGGCTACAAAAAAAAATGTAGGCTGCTAGGCATTGGAAGACTTCATAGAGCAGATACATGTAAGAGAAGAGCTTGACACTGGAAGGATCCTTGGACTTTATAGCTAGGTAAATCAAAGCTCGAAACCTAAACATGAACACGATCTGATACTTGTTCCTGAGAAAGGAGAGTTCAAGTGTGGTGGGTGTAAAGACAAGGGGATTCCAGGTCAGGTTTACTATTGGTGTAATCTCTGCAAGTTTTTTTTTCACGAGAGGTGTGCAAAGCTCCAACTCTACATCAAACTCTTCTTCCACCCTTGCCCCCTCTTCCTCCATTATTGTTTTGATCTCTTTAGTTGCAGTTACTGCTCTGAGGGTGACAATAATGTTATCACCTACCATTGTGACACCTGCAAATTTGACATGTGCATATCGTATGTAGCTCAGGCTCTCTCCCTCACTAACTGCAGCGGATCCTACTACGTTATAGTCATCGTCACCCACTCCGATCACTTTCCTTGGAACCCATGTCTTCTATGTTCCGTTGTCAAGTCTGCAACCTGCCTTGGTCACTAGGAGTAGAAGGAGGAACAACTAGGGGCTATGAACCATGTCGTTTTCATCTTCACCAGTCTTCCCTCGACTTGCTCCTTTAAACAATAGAAAGGACGACCCCTTCCAAATACACCTCTTGGATTCTTCAAAAAAGTTACTCAAAAACATGTGCTGACTGCAATGACAATATTGATACAAATTTGGTTTTCTGTGGTGCCAGTAGGAGGAGAGCTACATTTATGTGTATTTCTTTCTGGCTTCTACGCAAATTAAGTGATGTGTCTTCTTATTTGCAAGTCTCAAAAGTCATCAACCATTTCTTTCACCTATGCCTTGATCTTGAACTTCTATATGCTCAACACCCCAGATGTAATGCTTGCTTCCTAAACCACCGTCACTTTCCTATTATTGCAAGAGCTGTGACATCTTCTTGTGCTTTGACTGTTCCCAACTCCCCGAATTGGCTAGCTATGAATACGAAGTCAGCCAGCTAGTTCAACACTTTTGCCATTGGCACCCATTGAAGATCTTTACACCCACAGAAACCACCAACCATATGTGCAACTTATGTGAACTGTTGAATTTTTAAAGAAAAAAAGAGACAACAGTAGCAGTAGTAGAATAATAGAAAGGACACACGATATACGTAGTTCGGTCTTTAATTGACTTACTCTATGGGGGTATAGACGATCTCATTATGATAGGTGGATTATAATAGGTATATAGGCTATGGAGAGGTCACTGCCTCATTCTTTCGACCTAGTTGCTCTTACACCATTGTATTTGCTCTCTCTCACCCAAGAACTTCTACACAATGCTCCTATTTATAGAAGACTTAATGTAGATTTCTACCTTAACTAGAATTCCTAATGCTAGAAGAAGACTTATCTTTTGCTACTTCCTAACTAGAATTCTATTAGGATTTGAGACAAACTCCAACA
>SOPF01019595.1:45109-61914 GCA_012979155.1 Hypericum perforatum
CTACTTCCTAACTAGAATTCTATTAGGATTTGAGACAAACTCCAACATGAACAATTATGCTTTAAGTTTGAACCATATTATAGTTGCAATGACCAATGCCAATTTTACAGCCACAAGTCCTGTATGTATTCCTTACCTCACAAGACCAACCATCGCATTCTTAGGCAAACACTTTTTCTACTACCCGTCCCTTCTTTTGAGTGTACAACTTGCGGTCGGCAATGTTAGTAGTTGTCCTTTTATTTTTACAAGTTTGACTACAAATTCTGTGTCAAATGCGTCTTGTGGCCGAAGAACGTACGTGGGGATGATGGGAGATTCACCAGTGCCTGCCATTGGCATCAATTGATCCTCTGCGATACCAGGAAAGAAGATGAAGATTATTGCTTCTTGCGTAAAGACTGTTGTATCGGACAGAGCTACAAGTGTATCGAGTGTGCTTTCTGATTCCACAAGTCTTGTGCTGAGCTGCCTACAAAAGCTAATCATCCGCTTCATCCACAACACACTCTTACACTTGTCAATAGGTCTCCTTTGGGTATATATGTGGAATGTAAACTATGTTCTGCATGTCTTCCAATAGATGAACATCCCTATGATTGGTTCTATTTGTTCACCATTGCAATTTTCAGTTGGATATTCGATGTGTTTTCACATGCCATCTATCAAATACAAAGTGCATTCCCACCTTCTTTATGTTGTAGTCCACATGTGTGGATGGGAAACTTGTCAAGCATGTGATGAAGAACTCAAAGGCACCGTTGCGCTCCTCTGTGGAGATCAAGAATGCAACTTCAGACTCCATGTTCGTTGCGGTCCATTACCTCGCACGATCAAGCATCCTTGTCACGTCCATCCTCTTACGCTCCAAGATTACTACGCCGAGGACAATGCAACTGATGAGTTTGCCTGTCATGTGTGTGAAGAAAAACGAGATCCAAGACTTTGAGTTTATTCTTGCTCACGAGGTTGCTTTTAATGTTATGTGACCTATCTTGCACGATATCCGAGGTACACGTCTGTCTCAGACTCTACTACTACTTTTTCTGAATTCAAGTATTAAGTTTTTTCACCATGTTAGGTAATCTCATTCCTTCGGGGCGAGCACGGAGAAGTGTAATTGATGACACCATTTCCACGAGTTGCATGCAGTGTAATAAACAGCAAGTCGTTGATCTTTGAAGAGATGATACCAAGCCCTTTAGACCTAACGGCAATGAGTGTATAAAATTTAAGAAAATCCAAATTCAAACTATAATATTGTAAAACATTTTCCTTTATTTTCTACTTCTTAATCTATCATCACGGCATCACCATTTGTGAAATCAACAACCAATTGTCGCCATTGTCGCCAGCTAATTGGATGTCCAAAATTTCAGCTACAGAGCTGATATTGCTTGTTTTATGGATCGCACGACTAACGGTCGGATCAAAGAATAATATCAGAAATAATTAATATTAAATATATAGCCAATGGATTCAGAAATCACGTGTCCATAACTAACGGTTTACTTTGGATAAGTTTGACGTGACGAGCACGTTATTCAAGGTTATGGGCTTCTGGCTGGGAATCAGGAATAGAAATTAAATTACAATATAGATTAGATCCAAATAAATTGGTATTTCTCACTCCGAATAATTGGTATACTCACCCCGAATAATTTTGGTGTTGCGGAGGCTGAAATTTTATTCAGTCCGGTCAAATTTTGAATTTTTTATTTGTTTTTCTGTTCTCGTCTTTTACCCTCCGTTTGCACTTCAATTTCTTTAAAAGCCTCCATTTTTCTTGTGTTTGGAAAAGCCCTCCATTTGCTCTTCAATATCAGCGACCATGGAGCTCTCTCCTGGTTCTTCCATTGGGAAAACTCACCAGCGTCGCTCTTCACTACACGGGAAAAGTATTAAGGTACATGCTTTCTTCATGCATCCTTTAATATAAATCATATTATGCTATTGCGATTTTAAGTTGATTACAGAGCAAATAATTGAAAATTTAATGATTTGAGGCATTTTCCCGTTGGCTTCTATGCATGCAGGAAAAATGTTATTCGTTCCTCACACAAGTGTTGAAATTCTTCGATCTAATACTGAGATTCATAAGAATTTATATGGTATACACAACAGTCCTTGGATTCTCGTAAGCTATCATTAACTTCTTTATCTTTTTCCAGACGTTTACGTTAAAATTATTACGTGTAAAAAAATCTTTGAAATTATAAAAAATGAATTATTTCCGCTAAATTTATACACCAAGATTTCTTTTATCGATAAACTAGAGCAAAGTAATTGGTCTCTATTTTAATTTCCCATTCTTCTTTGCCGAACGTTGCGTCGGTGCGGTGCCCAACTACAACACAATTGAATGGTATTATGCGGTGATAATTGTTTTTATTTATGCTTAGTCAACTATATGGGGTCCTATTTTTACAAGGTGATTTTTTCAATTATGTTAATTATATCTGCAAGGTTGAACTTATGATCTTTTAAACGAATCCAGATTTTATATTATTTGAACCAACTAGTTAAGTGGTGATCTTAACCGAACAACTTCAGATAATGTCACTTATATGTCAAACATGCAAGTTCATCTGATCATTTTTTATGTATTTTTAACTACATAGAACTTAACTAAAAATGTGTATTGAATCACACGGTTCGTCTCACCATAAAGAGAAATGTCCTACTTGTTACTTAGTTCAGTAACACTTTCACTTATCAAAATAAAAATTTCATGAGGATTTCGTCGATGCAGTGGTATATTGACGAGAGTTTGGATGGAGAATCTTCATTTAATAATGCTGCCCAAGTGGATTTTACTTCTACGGACAATAGCTGTCCTTGTTGTTCTATTGTGCGCGGACGGCTATGTAATGGGCATCAATCATATCTACGACATTGAAATTGATATGTACGTATGAAAATGTTCATATGTATACATTATCATATGAAAACCATTCAATTTTTTAATTACATATCAATTTTGTAGGATTAACAAACCTCATTATCCCGTGGCTTCAGGAGAATTGTCAATCCAAGCAGCTTGGATTTTGCTTATAATTTTTGTAGCTATTAGCATCACAGTTCCTATATTTCTACAAATGGGTTCGCTGCTCGCGTATGTTCTTCTCTGCCAGTTATTTGGATCATTATATTCCATTCCTCCATTTTCCTTTAAGAGATCTACCATCGGCGCAGTTCTTACTTGTTCTATGGTACGCACTGCTTTTATTGGCGAAAATATATTATTTTGTTTTGTGATTATCACATTTAGTTGCAAGTTGTAGCTTTGTTTATAAGAGTAAAAAAAGGTTTACTTATTGTCTTAAGAATATCTACCTATTATCTTGAGGTACGGAAAAAATTGTGACACTTGTGATTAATTGAATTCCAAATATAAGTTGCCCCCACGACACACCTAGTTCAACTATTGTTTAATGGACTGCTTAGGATTGGCTGTTTCTACTGTTGCTAAACTGTGGTGTTATGTAATGGTGTCTTAGAATGTTTGTCTCGGCAGTTATTTTAGTCATGAATTGTATTCACTAGGTTTTATTGCGGAAGAACTTGCAATCTTATATGAATGAGTTTGTTTCTGTTCCCTTGAACTTCACTCTTAACTACTCGCCCATGAGATTAGTTGGAGAGTGTTATTTGTTCCTGCGACCCATTTATTCTATTGAGCAAAATTCGTTTCCTTGAGGTTCTCTATATATATGTGTGTGTGATTTAATATTTGAAATAAATTTTACCGTTAAAAAATATAAGTTTCCCTTATTAATTTGTTACTTTCCTTAGCGAGGGTGGGCATTTACTATTGGTGCGTCAGCTGCAGCAAGAGCCATCCTAGGACTTTCATTTCAGATGAGGTATTTTCTTGGGTCCTCAATTTAACGAAATAGATTCATTTTATAAATTAATGAGTAGATTATATTATATAAGATAACTTCCAAGAATAAGTGATTTGCTCCCATCTTATCTTCGTACTTGGTTAATTGTTGCACGTAGTCCACAATTGGCATTTTTGGCGACATTCTCCACATTATTTGGAATCGCATGTGGTGCTCTGAAAGATATCGGAGACATAGAAGGAGACAAGAAGTAAGTTTGTTAAATTAATATTATGCATTATGCATACAATTAAATTAACGAGAACCACACTCATTTCCATTCTCCTCAGAATAAAGGGTTGATATGGACATATGGTTGCACTCGATTTCAGATCTGAAAGAGCAACACGTTGTCTTTTTTAATCAGTGCGACCATATTGACCCGCTTGCATATCAATATTCCGTTCCCTGATTTCAGCCTTTTATTTTTAGCATCTCAACTCATTTCATATTCAAAACAATACAGATACAATGTACCAACTTTAGCTTCAATTTATGGGCCCAGAAAAGTTGCCTTCTTTGGTTTTGGGTTCCTGATATTGATATATTTGGGTGCTCTCACTACAACTATTATCATGCCCCAGGTAATTTTATTATAACGTATTATTAAGTTTGAATGTTGTGCTAATTATGTATTATGATAAACTTTAGAAACAGTTTTTTAAATTTTGTTTAAGCAGGACTTTAGACAAAATATTATGATACCCGCGCATGTCATTCTCGCCTCGTGTGTGATCTTCCAAGTGAGACGCTTACTCTTTTATGTTGACAAAGTAAATATATATTTTTTCTGCTATAATTCCTTTTCATTGAAATTTACCGATGTAAGATTTTAACGAATTCCACGGTTTCAAAAGAATTCTACAATAATTACTTATGTAATTGTTAATACTAATCAAACTCACTTATACAAACTTATTTTTCCTTTAGCTGAACTGTTTATTAATGGCATTGTCTTCTTCCTTTTTCTCCCAGGCTTGGAAGTTAGAACAAGCAAATTACACCGAGGTATACCCCTTTCAAACTTACAAATTAATGAGCCATATATAATGAAGATTACATCTATTTTTAGCATTGTTATTATTTATTTCTCCTTTGCACAATCAACTGAAGATAAATTTCTGCGTTCGATTGCGCCGCTCATGCAACTGTCTGCTTCATGAATGCCTTTTGAATCTTTGGTGAAGTATCATTATGGAATATAATTTATGGTTTCAATAAAAAATATAAATTTCTTGATAATTAATTTCCGGTATAACAAATCTTGTAATCTAATTAATTAAATTATTGATTGTATTTTTGTAGGAAGCAAGTCAATCGATGTATCAGACAATTTTTAAGCTTCACTGTATCGAGTTCATTATTTTTCCTCTTATCTAGAATGAGAGGCTTAGAAATTGAGAGATACTGTACCATCTCTATCATGTTATTCAGAAACTCAAGTTGATGTTGGAGACATCGACACACATTTAACGGGTGATTGCACCTACGAATCTTGCCGCTGGCTCCACCTTGGAACATCCAAATGCTATTCCAAACGAAGGTCCCAAATTTTAGACTCGTTATATAAAACATTATTTTTTTTATGATCCTACATTTCCCGATCACTGATTTATTAAAATAGTATGTGGTAAAATCTCACCAAAATAAATTAATATTCTATCTAGAATAATAATTTTGCAGTCCCAAAGTAAATAATCAGACAAATGAATAAGATCATTTTTTTAAAAACACTGTTGTTTACATGTATAATCCCATCAATATTAGTAAATAATAGTTCTTTGATATCATAAACTTAACTAGGATTATTCATAAGAGAATCATCCGCAAGAATAGGCGTGTGATTCTCGAAGTTCGTATTGCCACTTTAAGAGCGTGGAGCGACTTAGTCGGTTATCAAATTTGGATTCCGTAGGGACTAAAATAAAATGTCCCCACATAGCGACTAATTTTTAACTATTGGATCTTAATTTTAAAAAAAAAATTAGATCTAATGGTCTAAAAACTATGAGAGATATTTTTAACCTTTTGCAAACATTAAAATCTAATCTGTCTCTTTATTATTTTCTTTCTTGGAAAGGAGTTTGGAAGGAGCTAAATTTATGAGGTGTATAGCATGAATCACATAAGCACTCCAAAAAGAGGTTGGTAGATACGACTGAAATCTGATTGCTCGAGCAAAATTTAATGTGTTGATGCTTCCTTTCAACTCGACCATTTTGTTGTAGTGTGTAAGAACAAGTGGTTTCATATAATATGCCTTTAGAAGAAAAGAATGAATGCAACAAGAACTTAGTTCCTTGGTCAGACCTGATTGTTTTAATCTTGGTCTGAAATTGTGTCTCAACCATTGTTGAGAAGGTTTCAATGCAAATTTTGACATCAGTTTTGTGTTTCAAAAGATGAATCCATGTATTCCTAGAGTGATCATCAATAATAGTTAAAAAATAATTAAAGCCATCATATGATAGACTGAATACGGACCCCAAACGTCAACATGCGATAAATCAAAGTATTTTGTTGTAGCTTTCATACTCAATGGAAAAGATAACCTCTTAAACTTAGCATAGTAAAAGCTCACAAGGTGTTTTGAAATCATGAGAAATGTTAGGGCAAATGCGCTTTAAAACAAGCAATTTTGAACTAGGGGGATGACCTAATCTATAATGCCAAGATCAAAGTTGTGTTGTAGGTGGTCTGCCGAACTGGTGGCTGCTAAAGATGTTGGTTCAATAGTGAAGTTGGTGTTGATGTAGTATAGTTCATTTCTTCTCTCAGCAATTTCAATCCTCTTCCGTGTAACAAGATCTTGTATTTCACAACAAGAGGTCGTAAAGATCAGTGACACTAGTTGATCATTTGCCAACTGAGATATGGAAATAAGATTAAATCTGAAATCTGGCACCAGCAGCACATTGAAAAGGATGAGATATGGTGATACTTTCACCATTCCCTATGCGAAGCTGAAACTTTGTAGCTTGTTGGCATCATGATATATATATTCTGCTGCAAGCTACATAGGTAGAAGCTCCAGAGCCTAGTATTCAATTATCAGCAGCAGAGTTCGAATCAATAACTACTTGAGAATCACAAGTTAAAATGATACATGTTACAGGGTAGGTCTTTCAGTCAACGATGTTCACCACGAGGTGACTCAGGTCAGCAGCACCACTGAAGGTTCCTCCATCACTCTCAGACCTGAGCTTGGAATCTGCAAAATTCTATGAGAGAGTTTGCTTCATCATGGTCATAAGCCCATGGACTTGCTCAGTGCTAAACCCGTATTACCCCTTCTCATTTGTAGAGCTGGTTGAAGAGATGACTGCTACAACTTGATTAAGTTGGCCCTAGGCTTAGATCCAGGAGGGAAACCATGTAGTTTAAAGCACTTCTCTATGGTGTGTCCTTCCCTGTGACAATAGTTACATACAGCTTTCTTGGAGCCAAATTTCTTTGCTGGAGATCCAGCAGCAAGCGCAGCAGTATTCTCAATCCTTGTCACAGTCATAGGAATAACAACTGTATGTCTTTCATGTTGTGTCACCAGGTACATAACATGACACATTGTAGGCAAGGGTTCTAACATCAAGATTTGGGTCTTAACATGCTCAAAGTTTTCATTTAATCCAGTGAGGAAACCTATGATGTAATCCTGATCTCGGTGTTCAGCATTCAAGAGAGTGGCAACACGTATACTACGAGCATCAGGTAAGCATTCACATATAGGCATAGGTCTAAATTGAAGTAGATGATCCCACAACAACTTATATCTAGTGAAATACTCATTTACGGAAAAGATAACTTGGGAGAAGTTGGAGATCTATTTCTTGAGAGCTATGATCTTTACCAGATCTCCCTTTTTGAAGTGTTTTTTGAGATGATCCCACATATCTATAGTTGTGTCAAATCAGAGGAGTCTTTCTCCAAGCTCTGGCTTGATGGATCAAATCAACCATTGACTCACAAGAGTGTTGCACCTCTTCTAAGAGAAGAACAATGGATCAACTTTAGCTGGTATAGCGATGGAGCAATCAACAAAAGCTAGCTTGTTTTTTGACTCCAATGATTGACTCATAGCTTGAACTCATGAGTGATAGTTCTTCTCACTCAAGAGTGGAGCAACAAGAACCTCCACAGGGCTCTTCCCGGGATGAACATAGAAGGGGTTAGCATATTCCCCAATAGGAACTCGTAGTACTAAACCATCTACAGTAGAGGGAGCTCGCAGAGCAGAGTTCTCTACAATAACAGGAGCAACGGGCAAAGGAACCTATGTATTCTCTGCCATTGTTACTGCTTAAATGTACAGAAGTTAGAGCTTATTTAAGCTCTGATACCATAAAGGAAAAGATAAACTTTCAGCTCTTCAATAGTTGAAAGAAAAAGAAGATTCTTTTGGTGGAAATTTTCTTACTGTTTTATTGATGATAAGAATGTATTTACAACCTATATTTATACATAATCTAATAAAAAGAATCTAATGGGAATAATTCCCTCTAACAAACTCTAAAAAGAAAGAAAGAGAAAGTATAAGGAAAAGTTAAATTTTGGATTCTGCTGAGATGTCATGCCGTCGCATCATCGGATCTTGTGCAATCATTGAATGCTCCTTTCTCGATTGCAGATCATCCTTGTGTTTCTCGCTGGCATGAATATTCTCTTTTCCCTCGTGCATGGACCTTCTCAGTGTGTGAACATGTGCACGGGCCATCCTTGGATTACTTGGGCTTATCCTTACATGTAAGGCCCAGAATTCATTTACTGTATTTATAATAGCTAGCCCACCTTTCTTTAAATTAGTTTGGGCTTCTTCCAACTCTTGCATAGAGAGTTCTTCTTCTTCCTTATTTATTGAACTTAACAATGATTATAGTATTTCCCTATAGTGTTATGGTTTTCCTCTCAAGTGAGTGCAACAACCCTAGAATTAGGGTTCACTATCTCTTGTCAAATCTGAGAAAAAACTAAGGAAACATCTTAGGTCTCCTAAGAGTCTAGGGTTTAATAGGTTTGCAGGTAGATAGTATACGTCAACATTGAGTCAGGAAGGGTAGGTAACTTTACGTAGGTTTTGAGCGGAAGTTATTAGGTTGAGGGAGTATGGAGGAAGGAAATGGGTCAGGAAAAGAGAAACAGGTTGTGGGTAGGGGCTCTCTGGTGGAGGAAACTACAGTCGAACATGGAGACGAATATGACATCATGGAACTACCATGTCTTCTTGCACCCCCAACGGAAGAAAACCCTACTTTCAACTTGGTAGGGAAAGTATGGACAGAGAAATTCATCAATAAGCATGTATTCAGCATGGTGATTACTAATGCATCGCATCCTCAAGGGGATCTCTAGGTAAACGACATCGATAATAGAAGATTCCTGTTTCACTTCTGATCGAAAAAAGATATGAATAGAGTCTCACAAGAACAACCATGGCATTATGATCATCAAGTTATTGTCTTGGCCTGTATCCCTAGAGACGTCTAGCCATCTGGAGTTCCCCTAACACACGTTCCATATTGGATAAGAGTTTATGATCTCCCTTTAGGGGGATATAACCAAGCTACAACGAAAGCCATCAAAAACCTCATTGGGACATTTGTTAGCTTGGATAGCTCTGAAACAGTCTATGAAAGATTCTTATGAGTTAGGGTTATGTTGGACTTGCGCTTATCACTCCTACGTAGGAAGAAATTTAAATTTCAAGGAGGCGACGTGGTCTCGATCTTTTCCAAAATTGAGAAACTTCAGTCATTCTGTTATCTATGTGGTTGCTTGGGCCATCTGGACAAAGATTGAGAACTCGCGGATGAAGATGATATCTCCCCACCTTTGGGAAACAACTTTGGAAACAGTCTTCATGCATCCCTTTTCAAACCCCTACAGCCTATAGACAAGAGCTGGCCCTCTCATCATGCAAATCCAAAAAGAAGGTCACTCTCCCATGCACTCCAGGCTCCTCATAAATCAAACGCACATGTCATCTCGGTGGATGATTCTAAACTAATAAAGGACATGCATGGTATGTTTGCCAAGGCAGGAATGATCACCTTACCACTGAAAGTCCTAAAACCAAACACTACAAACCCTACTGAAAAAAACCCAAACCTTAACCCTGACAAGAATCATCCAAACCCTAACCCTAACCCTCAACATAACCTATTGATAACACACCCACACATACGCCCATGATATATCCCACCTCACCTAAGAGCTCCCAACCTAACCACCCCCTCAAATCGACACCTCTTAACACCATCTCACCGTCCCCTCAACCAAACATAATCCTACCCCCTACACCGAATGACCAACCTTCAACGACCATACAAGAGCTCCTCCATAAACTAATCACCTCCACACATCCTAACCTAAACCCTACCGACACTGTCCCTAGCCAATTATTCCCCCTAGAAATAACTATGGAAGATGCCATTGACAGTAGTCTAGCAAGTACTATGAAGACTAAACAAAAAGGCTAGAAGGTAATGGCTAAAGACCAAAAGAAAGGAGGTACTAATGAAACACACAACACCTCTCTGAATCTGGTCAATGAGAATGGGAAACAAATTCTTGAAATAGAATCTTTGGACAACATCCATGTTAGCAAGAGAGCCTCTCTTGTTTTAGGCGCTAATGTTGATTCTACCACTCAGGCAGAAGTTACAGGGCAACCTTGCCAAGCCTCATGATTCTCTTATGTTAGAACTATTGTGGGTTGGGAACCTCAAGACAGTTCATCAGCTTAGCAAGTTAGCAAAATCTTGCTCTCCCCAAGTGGTGTTCCTATCCTAAACTCAACTATCTCAAACTGAAATAGAAAGACTGAAATAGCGCATTAGTTTTGAGAATGGAATATGTGTACCATGCGAAGGAGTTGGCAGAACAAGACGCGGTGGTCTACTTGTTATGTGGCAACAAAGTGTAAAGATCCAACTCTTATCTTATTCACTACATCATGTGGATATCGAAGTCATTGAGACAACCAGATGGCGTTTCACCAGAATTTATGGATGGCCCAGAGCGATAGAAAGACAAAAGACATGGGAGTTAATAATGCAACTAAAAGATCAGTCGGCTCTCCCGTGGTTATACGGAGGTGACTTTAACAAGATATTCTCTATATCCAAGAAAAGAGGAGGGCAAGTTATACCGTATAGTAGGATGGATCATTTCTGTAACACACTTGATCAATGCCAACTTTCGTAAGTGGAACAAGCTGGACTACAGCATACATGGACGAATTACCAAATAGATGGTGACAATGTTGAATGCAAACTAGATAGGTATGTGGCCACCAAGGAATGGTTCGAATTAATTCTAGCAATTAAAACTGAGGCATTTTCGAGATTCAACTCGGACCATTCACCTATCATCTGTCGTATCAACTCAGTGGCATCATCCTTACCAAAGAGACATTTTTGATTCGAAGCTATGTAGATACGCCATAAGGAAATAGGAATGCAAATCACAAATAGCTAGAATGGTCTGATGGATAGGGCAGACATATCTACCCTTATCAAAGCTTGCGAAAAATCCTTACAAATATGGGATAAAGCATTCAAGAATGTATAATAGAACCTAAGAATCGTAGAAGAGGAGATAAAAGAGATTCAAGCACGGGGGATTACTATGGCAACTAAACAGAATCTGAAATCCATTCTTAATAGATGAGAGGAGTTGTTAATAAGAGAGGAAACTCTTTGGGCCCAACGATCCAGAGTGGAGTGGCTCAAAGAGGGTGACCGAAACACCCACTTTTTCTATCAGAGAGCCAGTCATAGGTCTCATAGGAACAGGGTAGCAAAAATACAAAATTCGGAAGGAGTAGTGGTGGCGGAGGAAATAGGGATTTAGGAGACCTTTAGGGATTTTTTTGTTTCCTTGTTTTCTTCTAGAGGTTGCACAAGGATGGAGGACGTAGCCACCAAAATTTCTCTGAGAGTCATCCAAGAGATGAATGACACACTTTGCAGACCCTTCACAAGAGATGACATCTTCCAATCCCTTCAAGGCATGCACCCGACGGAAGCCCCTGGACCTGACGGCATGCCCCTTTTTACCAAAAATACTGGCAGATTATTGGTGATGAGGTGGTAAGTGCCTCCCTCTCTATCCTGAATCAAGGGGATGACCCAACCTCCATTAATGATACCATTATCATCTTGATACCGAAAGTACCACACCCCACTATTATTCAGAATTCTGTCTGATAAGCTTGTGTAATATCATCATGAAGATTATTACAAAAGCAATTACTAATAAGTTAAACCTGATTTTACCTAATATTATCCATGAGAATCAGGGCGCCTTCATGCCTGGTAGGCTTATTACTGATAATTCATTGATCACTTTTGAGATGTTTCACTTCTTGAAGATAAAGATATCAGGAAATAAGGGACGGTGTGCATTGAAACTTGACATGATGAAGGTTTACAATCAAATAGAGTGGCCCTTCTTGCAGATGATGATGGGTGCCATGGGTTTTTAGACGAGATTCACTGGTTTAATTATGAGATGCGTCTGCACTATCCGATACGCTATTCAGGTGAACAAAATTATGGGAGAATATTTCCAGCTGAGTAGAGGCCTAAGATAAGGTAATCCACTGTCTCCATAACTCTTTCTTATCTGCACTGAGGGACTTACAACCCTACTATCACATGCGATCCATTTAGGTCAAATACATGGAATCAGGCTAACTAGGAATGCTCCCCTAGTCACCCATCTTTTCTTTGTAGATGATTCACTACTTTTTGCCCGGGCATCAGAACAAGAAATCCAACATATCATGGGTCTACTATTACTATATGAATCAGCTTCTAGCCAAAAAGTCAATATGCAAAAAAGATCCATCACCTTTAGGTAAAATATGTCCCCTCAATACACGGATCACCTTAGGAACTTATTGGGAATGTGTCTTCCCTCACCGGATGATACCTATCTCAATTTCCCGACTATTATTGGCCACTCCAAAAAGGCAGTTTTCGCTTCTTTAGAAGATTGAATCCTAGCCAAGATTTCGGGATGGAAGGTCCGATCACTCTCACGTGCTAGCCAAGAAATACTAATTAAATCTATTCTACAAGCCATTCCAACATACATCATGAGTTGCTTCCTCATTCCTGCTGACATCTGTGATCGGATAGAAAAGAAGCTTTGTGACTTTTCTGGGAGAAAACTAATGGAGAAAAGAAGCTGTGTTGGCATAGCTGGGCAAGACAATGCTGCTCCAAACGAGAAGGGGGGGTTGGTTCAGGAGACTACATAACTTTAATCATGCCATGCTTGCTAAACAAACTTGGAGACTAGTATGCAATCCTTCCTATTTAACTTCCCGTGTGCTAAAGGCCAAATGCTTTCCTTGGGTCTCAGTACTAGAGGCACCATTGGGATACCATCCAATCCATGCATGGCATAGTATTAAGGAAGAAAAGTCTCTATTAGCACCAGGACTGGAATGGAGATTCAGTAATGGACAGAACATCAACATTTGGCATGATAGGTGGCTGCCCAATTCAGAACTAGGTCATCCCAAATATTTGTTCCCTGGCTCAGACACTAAAAGGTTGGCCTCACAACTTCTTACTGACTCCGGGAATGAATGGAATCTCCCTGTTCTGTGTACGCTTTTCAACCATGAAGATATTAATAAGATTTTGAGAATCCGAATTAGCCCAAGCCTCTGCCCATATATCATCCAAAGGCGTCACTCTGAAGATGGTTTATATAGCATTTGGAAAGGTTATTATTCTGACTTTGAAGCCTGGTGGCAGGCGTCTAATATGCCCATCACGATAGATTCCAATAAATTCCAGTGGACTAAACTCTGGCATCTACCATGTCCTCCACATATCCAGAACTTTCTTTGGCGAGCAATTGATGATAATCTCCCGGTAAGGGAGAACCTTCGCCATAGGAATTTACTAACGGAGAGCACATGTCATCTTTGTCAAGCTTGCCCAGAAATGGTACATCATCTCTTCCTATCTTGCGCGCAATCACAGGCATGGCTTGCTAACGTTCAGGTCAACTTACAACCTTATTGTGATCTCCCCTTCCATGAAGCGTGTAATAAGTTTCTCGAAGAGACTAAGGAAGTGGAATCATGTATTCGCGTAGTGGCAAGTCTATGGGCTGTATGGAAGATCCGCAACCTCGCTATGTTTAAAGACTCGACTAACTTGAATTATCAGCTGGAATTGAAGAAGGCCATCAAAATGGGTACAGATTTTCTTATAGCCAACCAGCAGCCTACTCTACACCGCAGCCTACGGTCTATCGATGGCGCCCTCCAGAAGAGAACTAGATTAAGATAAACACAGACACTGGATTAATCCCGGAAGGTGGAGGTCAAGTAGGCGTGGTTGTACGTGACCCGTCGGGTCAGTTTGTCGCTGGGGCTATCTGTCGTTTCCCCCTTGTCAACCATCCTACGTTATTGGAAGCACTTGGATGTAAAGTCGGTCTGGATTTGGCAGTCTCTCTAGGTCTTACCAATGTCGAGCTAGAATCTGACTGCCAGCCAGTGATACTAGCCCTGAAGCACCGGAGACTTGATAGAAGTGACATGGCTACCATCATAGAGGACTGTCTCGCGATTTCGGACTCCCTAGAACAAGTACAGTTTAGCTTCGCTCACCGCTCAGCCAACGCAGCGACACACGCAAGGGCTAAAACTCCTTGTCTGTTTTCGTCTTTTCCGTTGATTCTTTTCTCTGAACCTGTTGCTATTTCTGATATTCTAGCTTCTGACAGGATGTAATCTGATGCTTGGTGTTTCTTGCGAATGAATGAATGAAAGCTATTTACCTCAAAAAAAAATGGGGTTGTAACTTCAATAGTAATGCATAGAAAAAATGTATAAAAATATATTTATAATATATATTTTTTTCAATACATTGACGTGTAATACACTGATTTATTCATAGACTGTATGTTCTATGAAAATATATTTAAAATTAAAAAATTAAAACACTGGTGGGTAACCTTCCCGTCGAGCTGGAGAGGAGAGTTTTCTATTGCACAAGCCATGTCTTGGGACTTGATGAATGTACGTTGAAAGGCTTGAAAGATATTTCTTGAACCCAAGTTTTATTAAAATTACTAGTTAGATGGTACGAAAAAAATCATAAAATTATTCCAGATTCTATTCAACATAATATAAAGAATTAAAAAAACTAAAATTTTCTTAAGTATAAGTGTAAATTTCGAGTTAAAACTATGTTGTGGTAAATTTATGGGTAAACATGATATAACAGGATCCAAAAGATCAGCTCCAAATTCTTAATATTTTCTCAAAGCTCTGCTCGTAACCTCAATCTTGTTAGCAGTCAAACCTGGTCGACTTTGATATTGACATTGGGTGGGTTAATCAACTACAGGAGTGGAGAAAGAAACATTAATAGAAAGAATCATATCCTATTGCTCTCTTTTTAAGAAAGAATCATATCCTGTAATTTATTGGGGATGATGTGTTCACAGCATTAAAGTCAAGCAATGTCTCTTTCATAACAGCTAACATAAATGCGTGACCCACGTCTAACAACAATCCATGACAATTTACCACATTTTTAAGTCTTATCCACCTAAAACATGTATGAATTGATTCCATAAAATATTTGGGCAAAACAGTCATTGATCCTTAACGTTTGACGATATTGATAAATGAGAACAATGTAGTATTGTCTAGTTCTTTATTGTTTTCAAATCAATTCGATTATTCCCTAAATCCGAATTCCTGCCATTTTCTCGGCAAGACATCAAAACAAATACCAAAATAGTCTTAGCTACAAAAAATTACTTAATTGCATTAATCATTAACCTTTGTCGACCATCTAATCATATAAGTAATTGGTTATGATAAGTTCACACCATTCAAGTCAAACAATGTCTCCATCTAACCATTAATTAGTCTATAATCAATACTTGACCCACGTCTACAATGCTCCTTGACATATAAATATTTTCTGAAGTGATCTTCTGCTTTTAAAAGCCGATAATAATTTATGTTATCAAGTCGTGACGAGTGTTAAAGTTTAATAGTCACTTTATTATAATAATTAATATTTTATCAAAAAAATATTAATACTAAATTTTGATCTCAAATTTTGCATAAAATAATATTTTTGAATAAATATATATCTTCACATATTTTTGTAAATCTAAAGAATATTTAAAATAATTAACTTTTACTGAACTTATTTATTCAATAATTTTAATAACATTGTTCATCTTCCGAGTTGTCTTCGAATACTTTTATGCTTTTCTTCATATAAAGATAAAGTAAATGATGATAAAATTTTAATATCAAATATTTTAACATGTATGCATCTTTTAAATTGTAAATTTTGATTAATTTAAAATAAATTACTTACAAATTGATCTAAACGGACTTGAGAGGTAAGTCAAACAAGTAAAACCGACAACTGGGCCTGTGAGTTTTAAAAATTTAGCAGCTACTGGGCCTGTGAGATTCCGTGGCTTGTGGGGACTGGGGCATATGAACATGTCTGTGCAACCATATAGAATACTAAAATAATAAATTAGGCCAACTTTCAGTCGTAGTTACATGCGTGATTGACTAAGATTGGTAGAATCATTATATTATTTTATTATAATAGTAAGCTGGTGATGGCTTGCCTTGGTCTTTATTACCAAGTCTAAGAAGATGAACGCTTGCTTGGTATGTTTATTATCCATTCCCAAAAAACAAACACCGAAAGAGTAAACTCACCCAACAAAGTTTACGATCTCAGAGACACCAGAAGAAGAAGCAACTCGTGGGGAAGCGATGGGGCGGGATTCGAAGCCGGTACACGAACATCATCTGATACTAGTTGGTGAGAAGAGAAAGGGAAGTAGAACCTTGAAGTGTGGTGCGTGTACATTGGAGATTTCAGGAGGTGACATTTACTATTGGTGTAA
>SOPF01019600.1:0-17780 GCA_012979155.1 Hypericum perforatum
CAGGAAGAGGTTGTATTACAGATATCGGATCCTAGGGAACTACTACATGTTGGAACTAATTGTAACTGTAGTAGAAAAAGAATGAAGAGCAAGGTAATGAACATCTTATCCATGGAAGAAAGCTAGTTACCAGAGGGGAGATCAAGATGGAGAGTATATATTAAGGTCCTTTAAATTCCACTGACTTGCAAGTCTTCGCTTGTTTGTGTGTTTTTTAAGCAACCCCCACATTGACTTCATAAAATAATCTTTTGATTGACGCAGTTTTTTGTATACTAATCATCTGTGAGCTGACCAATCTATTATTCTAATTACCAATAGAATTTGGGTTGTAAGACATTTGTAAGCACTTACATTATCATAAAAAAAGGTCACGACTTAATATACAAGAGAATAAAAAACTATGTTTTCTTAAAATCTGCAAAAAAAGACTGAATGATACATGAGCGAACAATTTATTTGACAGTGTAATTGGACTTAAATAACAAACGAAAAGACTCTTTGATGGAATGTAGAGTTTAAAATTGTGTAGTCACCCACTCCAGAACGTACCAGTTCACTTGGAAGAACGGTAGAATTATCAACATTAAACTTCTTGATATTTTCTGAATGTACTGATAAAATAGAACTAGATAGATTCAAAATGATGTTCCAATATTCTTTTAAGATTTTGGATTAGTATATAATACGTCAATGCTTGATTCAATGTACTTTGTTCTGACGACTTGAAAATGAAAAAAAATATTGCCGTGGCACATGGCCTGGCAGTTATCTAAAGCATTAGCTGTCATGTCGTTCAAACCTCAAGAATGTATTTGATTAGTTTTAAAACATATGATCAGATGTGTCAATATAGTACCAAAATGTACTTCCCCATCCGGAGTTAGCCTCTTCTCTTGTGATTTAAGTCTAACTAATACGGCTAGTGACATTTTAGTTACTTGAAAACTAGGACAGTATTTTGGACCCATATACTTTGGGAAACCAGGACAGTTTTTTGTCTGATCATTCTAAATACAACATAGTTATCATGAACTGCGCAAGTCCATTGGCCATTGATAGGGAGTCATACAAATGGATGGCGCTATACGCAGTGGATGGCGCTATCTGCAGTAGTCGAGGCTCAACAACATCGTCTTATTGGTACGCGGCAGTGTCAGTGTTGGAAATTGAATAAAACCCAAGCAAAGACGACCAACAGTCAGATGCCTACTCTATAAATGCAGGGAAACTAGAAGATTCGTGCAGGGTGGAGCTGATGCTTCGGACGTCCAAGCCCCTCGATGCAACAAGCAAAGGAATTGTAACTTTCCATGATGTTCTTGAAAGCTGGTCTTATGGGATCGAGATCTCCTGGTTTTATTGGTTTTGCTCTCTATGTTGTTCTACTCGAGCCACTCCATGCAGAGAGTCTTGAACAAAATAAATAATTTTCTTCTGCTTTTTACAGCTTTCTCCTAATTCTTGGTTATTTAATTTCTCAAATCAATTGAGTTCGTATCTGCTCGAGTATATGAAAGCATAGCTATAATAGAAATTTGACAATTTGGTAGAGACCCATGAGATTTTGATTTTCATCGATTGCAATCATCTAAGTTTTTTTTAACTTTATATTTTATAGACATAGATCTCGTAAAAATCTACTGCCGTAAAATCCAATGAAAAAAAAATAAAAGCCAGAGCAGCAGCGTATAGTCTGTACAAATTGATATTACAATTACCGAATTAAATAGAGAAACAATTAGTAATTCTTATGACATATCAAAGCTGGTTTCAATTTCTGTTGGATTCTTATAATAGAGTATTATTTATTCTTCTAGTTGCAGATCTTCTTGCTGAAATAGCGAGTGACCTTCTTTTCGGTTGGTTTCGACTATTTGGTAAGAAGTTTTCTGGTTTAGTAATACAATTCGAGTGTCCTCTTGTTTTCCTAGCCAGTCAAAGTGTGATCTTTATATGTTCCTCTTACATAAACTGCAGGGAATCACTCACCCTACTACAATTCGGTTATGCAATATCTCTTTTACTTACTCTTTCTTCTCCTCCTCCTGTATTTTTCACCATTACCATGTCAACTCTAAGATCAAGGTTTGAACATTATGCAAATTCATTAACTAATTCCATTGGAATTCACTTATCTCCATCACTATTTGTTTCGAGAACATTCTATATTTTTGCTTCCGTGATCCTAGAGCAATGCAGATGGCTCCATATATACTGTATTTCCAAAGCTAGAACTTCTTCTCTGTTGTGTTCTATCATGTCTAAACAATATATCAGTCCACTTATGGTGTTTTTTTTGTCAAAGAAGAACTTGAATTAATTTAATTTCAAGTATTGATGGCTCGTTGGATATTCTATCCATTTCCATCAGCATTCTTCCTAAGCTATATAATCAGCTTAGAAGAGATAACTCCCAACACTTTTGTAAAAGAATTCCGGAGTCAGATATTACATTGTTCCCCTTATTGGCGTGAGAGATACAATTATCTTATCTATTGGATATAGCATACAAATTCAAACTAGGCCAAAAGTTCTGATTGAGAAGGATGTTGTGGTTTGATATCGAAATGTAAGATTTGTGGGAAAAGTCACAGAGAAGTAATTATTCAATGAACTTCTCAATATGTCTTATTCATTTCATTCAAGTGATTACATATTTATTCTTGGAGGTGAGCAAACTAAGAGACTCCAAGTTACACATCCAATGTATCAATCTTTTAAATTCTCTAGGCATAATAAAATGTAGTCACTTGGACTCCTAGATACATTCATGTACTTAGAACATTCATGAACAAGTTTAATTATCTAACATATTCCCCCTTAAACTTGCATCTTCCAATGCACGAACACCGAGCTTTCTTCGAAGTTCAACAAACAAATCATTCTTGAGGGGTTTAGTGAAAATATCAGCTACTTGTTCTCTTGATGCGACATGAATGAGTTGTACATCCTTGTTCTTCACATGTTCTTGAATGAAGTGAAAACGGACATCTATGTGCTTTGATCTTTCATGATGAACTGGATTTTTCGCAAGTGCAATAGCTGACTTACTGTCCATATAAATCTTCATAGGCTCCTTTTGATCAATGTGAAGTACTTCAAGTAATCTTTTAAGCCAAATCGCATGACAAATGCATGAAGCCGCTGCAATATACTCTGCCTCGCAAGTTGATAAAGCCACGACAGATTGTTTCTTTAAAGATCATGTAAAAACACTTCCTCCAAGATAGAACACAAAACTAGTAGTACTTTTTCTATCATAGCTACCGCCCCAATCACTGTCACTAAAGCCAACAACTTCATAATTCGACGAGGAGGAATAAAATAGGCCATAATCAGTTGTACCTTTCAAGTAACGCAAGATCCGTTTAGCAGCTTGTAAGTGTGATTCTTTAGGTTCCTCCAAAAATCGGCTAACCAAACCAACTCCATACATGATATCCGGTCTTGTGCAAGTCAAGTACCGTAGACTACCAACAATACTTTTATAAAAAGTCGAATCAACAAGATCACCATCTCCTTCCTTGGTTAACTTGACACTCTGGTCAACTGGTGTAGCTTCAGGATTGCAATCGGCCATTGAAAACTTTGCAAGAATATCCCGAGCATACTTTGTTTGAGAAACAAAGACACCATCTTCTCTTTGATCAACTTCAATGCCCAGAAAATATCTCATAAGACCTAGATCGGTCATTTCGAATTCTTGGACCATTGAATCCTTGAATTCCTTCAACATAGCATCATTATTTCCTGTGAACATCAGATCATCAACATAAAGACACACAAATAGAACTCCACCACTGGAATCAACCTTCACGTAAAGAGCATGCCCATAGGGACACTTTGTAAAACCGTGCTTGAGAAAGTAAGCATCAATACGTGAGTTCTATGCTCTCGGCGCTTGTTTAAGGCCATAAAGTGCTTTGCTCAACTTATAGACCTTCTCCTCCTGTCCGGGAATAACAAATCCCTCAGGTTGCTCAACATAAATCTCCTCCTCTAGATAGCCATTAAGAAAGGCGGACTTAACATCCATATGAAATAGCTTCCATTTCTTTTAGGCAGCCAAGGCAATTAGTAATCGCACAGTCTCAAGGCGAGCAACTGGTGCAAATACCTCATCAAAATCAACACCATGTTGCTGGTTGTAGCCCTTTGCAATGAGTCGGGCTTTATACTTCTCGACTTCCCCTTTTGCATTCTTCTTTGTCTTATAAATCCATTTGACACCTATAGCACGATGTCCTTCAGGTAGCGAAACAAGCTGCCATGTATGATTCTTTTCTATGGCTTGAATTTCTTCTTTCATTGCATTTTGCCACACTTCTTCTTCATTAGCATCTCTAAAGTGCAATGGATCATATCCTGTAAAGAGGCAAAATAAAGTGAACTCATCCATGTCAAGTCTTTGAGTGGCTGAATAAAGATCATCAACACGTCGTGTTCGAGTGGCTGTTCGAGTGACTGAACTTGAAGAGGAACCACTCACTGCCATTGAGTTTCCATAGGCAATAGGTGAAACTTCATCTTCTTGATGATCTTCTTCAACATGGGCTTCCGAAATAATCTTATCATTAATGACAAGATTTTCTTCTCGAGTGCTAGAATTCCAATTCCAGATTTCTTTTTCATCAAATTCAACATCTCTAGACATCACCACTTTCCTTGTAACAGGATTAAATAGCTTATAACCACTAGAATTCTCACCATATCCAAGCAACACACATTTTTGGCCTTTATCGTCAAGCTTCGTCCTTTTTTCTTCTTGAATTTTGGCATATGCAACTGAGCCAAAAATTCTCAAATGATCAACTCTTGGTTTCCGTTTGCTCCAAGCTTCTTCCGGAGTAATATCATCAAGCCGCTTGGTAGGAAATCGGTTTAATAAATAAACCGCAGTAGCCACAGCATCTCCCCAAAATTCCTTTGGAACATTCTTTTCCTTGATCATACACCGAACCAAATTAAGAATGGTACGGTTCTTTCTCTCCGAGACACCATTTTGCTGAGGTGTATATGGCATAGTAAGTTGATGAACAACCCCGTTGGCCCTGCAAAAAGCTTCAAACTCATTGGAGGTGTATTCTCCACCACGATCAGTTCTAATAATTTTCAAGAAGCAACCACTTTGTTTCTCCACCATGCTTTTAAATTCTTTAAACTTTTCAAACACTTCACTCTTGTTCCGAAGCAAATAAATCCAAGTCTTTCCACTATAATCATCAGTGGAAGTAAGAAAGTACCTATTTCCACCAATTGAGATTGGTTGGATAGGCCCGCACACATCCGAATGGACCAATTCAAGCCGTTCATCGGCTCTCCATGATTTTCTTCCTATAAAAGATTGTCTTTGCTGCTTTCCCAAGACACAAACTTTGCATAATTTATTGGGCTTGCTAAACTTAGGCAAACCAGAAACAATATGCTTCCTCTCCATCAATAATAGGGCTTGAAAATTAAGATGCCCATACCGAGAATGCCAAAGAGCAGCCAAATCATCTGTAGAGGCTTTCAAGCAGCTCACTTGTGCAATAGACAAATGAAGTGGGAACATTCTATTCTTCGTCATCGGCACACATATAATTAATTTGTTCCCCTTGTCACGAACAAATAGCTTTTTGTCCTTCAACTCAATATGATAATTTTTCTCCAATAATTGTCCCAAACTCAGAATATTATTCTTCATTTCAGGAACATAATAAACATCGGAAATATATTGGTAATCACCATTCTTGAGTTGGAGACCAATTTTACCTTTCCCAGCAATTTTTCTTTGGGAGCGGTCACCAAAAACAATATTTCCGTAGTTGCTTTCATCAAGATCGGCAAAGAATTCTTTTCTACCACACATATGGCTTGATGCTCCAGAATCAAGATACCAAGTGGTTGAGTCTGAGGAATCAAAACCATTAGCAGCCAACAGTAAAACAGATTCTTCATTTCCTTCTTCCTTGTGAACAAAATTCACATTCTTCTTATGATAACACTCATAAGAATAATGTCCATATTTATTGCAATTAAAACATTGGACATTAGATTTATCAATGTTGTGCCAACCCGAGTTCATACCACGACCAAATCCTCGTCCACGTCCACAGCCTTGATACCAATTACGACCGCGACCTCTTTGTCCACCATCATTTTCAATCTGATTTTCAGATTGATCCTCATGATTTCTGCTTCCA
Source organism: Hypericum perforatum (assembly GCA_012979155.1). Classification (NCBI taxonomy): domain Eukaryota; kingdom Viridiplantae; phylum Streptophyta; class Magnoliopsida; order Malpighiales; family Hypericaceae; genus Hypericum; species Hypericum perforatum. The sequence continues at coordinate 6,189 of SOPF01019600.1, forward strand.
CGACCAGATCGGCCTCCACGGTCTTCGTTTCCACGACCAAAATGGCCTCCACGGCTTCCACCTCGATAACCTCTTCCTCTTCCTCAAAAACCATATTTTGTAGTCTCCGTCTTCAATGCCACCTTACTTTGTAGTACTTGCTCCACATTTTTCTCATCATTTCTATGCATCAATCTTGCCTCATATGTTTGGAGAGACCCCATCAATTCTTCCACAGTCATCTCCTCCAAATCTTTTGATTCTTCAATGGCCACAACAACATGATCAAACTTGGGATCGAGAGACTTCAATATTTTTTCTATCACACGAACATCACTAAGCTCTTCTCCATTTCTTTTCATTTGATGCGAAACTGAAATTACTTTAGCAAAGTAATCGGAAATTGATTCTGAACTTGCCTTCTCCAACTTCTCAAATTGTGCTCGTAATGTTTGTAGTCGCACTTTTTTCACTTTGTCTACTCCACTAAAGGCCTTTTTGAGGAGATCCCACGCCTCCTTTGATGTTTCAGCATGCGAAATCAATTCAAAGGTCGCCTCATCAATCCCTTGGTAGATGGTAAAAAGGGCCTTCTTTTCGGATTTGCAATTCTCCTTCAATTGATCTTTATCCCTCTTGGACAAATTAGCTTCTTCCTCCGGTGTAGGCTCGTCGAGCCCATTCTCAACATATTCCCATGCATCATAAGAACCCAAGAGGGCCTTCATTTGAATACTCCATAACTCATAATTGTCCTTCGTAAGTCTCGGCACTTGTAAGCCGGTTGAAGTTGACGAAGAAGCCATAACTATTTTTTATTTCCTTCCTCGCTGATTTTTTTCTTTCTCTTCGCTCCAATGTATCTCTCTCTTACGTCACTTTTTTTCTTTGGTGGCTCTGATACCACTTTTTGTGGGAAAAGTCACAGAGAAGTAATTATTCAATGAACTTCTCAATATGTCTTATTCATTTCATTCAAGTGATTACATATTTATTCTTGGAGGTAAGCAAACTAAGAGACTCCAAGTTACACATCCAATGTATCAATCTTTTAAATTCTCTAGGCATAATAAAATGTAGTCACTTGGACTCCTCGATACATTCATGTACTTAGAACATTCATGAACAAGTTTAATTATCTAACAAGATTTGCATCTTGCCACTCCCAACGTAATGTCATAAATTTTCTCATTGCTAATTGTATGCGCGTTATGTCTAGATAATATGTACTTCTAGAGACAGCAAGTAGGCATGAAATCATAAACAAGAGCTCGCTTAGACCCTTATGTGCAGTATCCAATCAGTCGTACCACATTGAAATGGTGAACTCTTCCAATGATGAACTCTTCTACTGTGAGCAATTTGTTTTATCGAGCATCTTCACGGCTGCAAGATGGCCGCTATGAAGTGTTCCATTAGTCATCTTCCCCTGCATATAAGAAGAGCATATGCAGTAAGCTAGTCACTGTACGAAATACCAATGGCTGTCTATAACAATGCTCAATTAGTGAAAGAATAGTCAGTAGATTCTTACAGTTGATCTTCTCAAGTATATTATAAAAACATAGACTCCAAGTTCAATCAGGAGTTTCACAAGATACCTAACACTGCGATTGGCAGGACATGTTAGATACTATGTTAGTTAGATCACTCAATTGTGAAGACTTCAACGTGGTATCGAATCAGATTTGTTCATCCTGATGAAATTGAGTTACACTTACTTGAGGGGAGAGGACCATATTCTTTCATAATAAGCTTCCTAAATTATTGGCCAATAAAATGTTTTATTTAGATAGTTCGTGGATGTGTTGGGGACTCATATTTCTATTTGGGCTTCATGGTTTCAATTACGGGTTGAAGAATTGGAAAAATATTGGTTTAATACCATGTGGTTATTGAATATGTTCTATAGAGATATTGTTAGGGGTTTGGCATACATACCACAAGAATTTTTTTTCTCCATGCCTTAAGAGTGTTGAACGTTAATTTTATGTATTGTACGTTTGCATTTCAATCTAGTCCCTCCTGGTTGGCATATGCATCTGCTCGTTATATATATTATCCATGTTGATTTGATATACACACGAGTTGTTAGATGCAAGTCCACCTTTCCATCACCAATCCATCTCAATTAATTTTTTGTGCGATCATGATAAGCAACCTAAAGTACCTAACAACAATAACCTTCCTTATGTTGACGTAATAATCTCGACGGTTGATATTAGCACTACGTAGTTCGAGTTCGCACATGGCCATGATGCAAACAAACTTTTGTCTCACATTGTCAACATACTCTAGTATACTGGGATTTAAAAAAAATTATAGCACCAAGAAGGATCCCCGTTGTTCTATTTGTATGCATTGTAGATGTTCGACAGATTAAGGATATCCTCATCAATGTCTTTAAACATAGCTTCTATTTTAGCCATAGCTTTTCCGAGATCTGAAAGTAAGTGTGTACCATAAGCATTACCAAAATGGTCAGAATCTCATTTGAACAGTTGACCTTCGGACTAACCACAAGCATCTTTACCATCAGAGGGTCAAATGAGAACTCACTCATAATCTCTTCAAGCTTGGTCAATTCACTTTTACTATTTAGAGTGCACAACATATCTTTTCACTTCTTAGGTATGTAATCTTTCATGAAATTTTCTATTGGATAAAGCCTAAATATCTTTCACTTCTTCATGCACAATCTGCTCTCTATTGTGCAATAAACTCATATACTTCTTAGGTACGTAATCCTTCATGAAGTTTTCTATTGGATAAAGCCTAAATATCTTTCACTTCTTCATGCACGATCTGCTCTCTATTGTGCAATAACCTCAGATACTTTGAATAGATACAATCATCCACACAACTATGGATTTATAAGCTTTAAGCCATTCAATACTCGTGTCAATAAATAAATAATTTTATCAATGGTCAAACAAGTTTGTGCAACAGAGGCGGATCTACCTTATGGATAGTGGGGTCAATTGACCCCACTTAATTTTTTATTTATTTGATAATTTAATATATAAATTAGTATATGCACCTAATTGATCCCATTAAAAAAATTAATTAACCTATAAATTATAATTATATATTAAAAAATTTATATATTTTATATATTGCCCCCATTGAAAAAAATTTCTGACTCCACCCTTGTTGTGCAACATTTGTTACTACCACGATCTTTTTTCTAACCTGTCATAAGTTGACATAGCAGAGAAGGATGTAATATCTCATGTTGTGTAAGACATAGAGTAGAATATAAAGGAGAAAGGGCCAATTTGGTCCTCGAGAACAAGATATTTTAAGCTCTTATTTTATTTATGACATGCATACTCAAACTCATCTTCATAGACAAGGAACACAAGCCAGAAGACTCATTTTGGTGTCCTTGCAGCACTATTTGGATTGCTACTTCAATATAATTGGTTACAACTCCTGGATGCAAGTGATAGGATCTACTAAAAGGAGAACACGAAGAATCCTCATAATATGGACTCTCTGAAAATATTCTCAAAATCCCTCAGCCTTTAACAAGTAGGCTCTCTTAATAACTAGTTTCAAGTTAGTCGTTATGCCGGCATTTTGTTGATCAGCACAATAACTTGTAAGCTAGGTGCACCCAACTATTATCTTCTAGTTTTTCACACAATCAAGAGCGAATTGGGAAATCTGTGCAAACTTATGTCATGACCTAAACTAAGATCGATGACCAGTGGAAACTCCACAACACACTAGTGACATAATATAGATCTAGCAAACTTCACATCATAATACAAATTTCATCAACAAATTTAAAATACAAACAAATTTAAAATGACTCAAATACAAGCTAAATAGCATCTTAAATCATAAGATATATAAAGATGGTATGAAAACCATCACCAAATATGTGCTCAAGTATCATGCAACAAGTTCAACCAAAATATAGGGTATGATCTAGTCTCTGAAAACTACTACAAAGTATCTATATAGAACTAAAAAGATAAATGATCCAGAGACCTCAAAAGAGTGGTCCAATAAGACATGTCCAATTCCAAATCCATTTTTCACTACATTCCTTTGATCTATATAAAATATTTGTTAAAATAATTATAGCTCTACATATCTACTTTCTGAATTATATCGATTTGTAGTATTTGGAGTAAAATTAAGAATGTAGTGCTCAATTTACTAACAAACGTTATTGTTGTTTGGACTTTTCCAACTAATTTCACAAAGTTTGGAAAATAATTTACTAGACTTTGTTGAGGTTGATCTAAGATGCTATGAATACTAGAGAACATTTAGTTATATTTTCAAAATTCATCTCACAGGTAGATAACATAATAGAATACCAACTCACTATTTTTATGATATCATAACTTATTAAGAGTGTTGACCAGAGGGGATGAGTATCTCATTTTTATTAGATATGAAATCATTTAGGTTTTGTCTTTTTTTTGTCCCAACAAGTTGTTAACTAACGAGAAATAAATCCTGGAATGTGTGAGAACTGTAGAAGAGGAATTTTGAAATTTTCCATTTTGGGCTTTTTGTGGTTAATTATGTTCAAAAGTTTATAATTTTTAGATTAGGTAACTCAAAATAAAAATTGGTTTAGTACTTTGGATAGATACAATGACTCCACACAAGTATGGATTTATAAGCTTTAAGCCATTCAATACCCGTGTCAATAAATAAATAATTTTATTAATAGTCAAACAAGTTTGTGCAACATTTGTTACTACCACGATCTTTTTTCTAACCTTCCATAAGTTGACATAGCAGAGAAGGATGGAATATCTGATGTTGTTGTGCAAGACATAGAATAGAATATAAAGGAGCAATGTTCATAGGGCCAATTTGATCATCCAGAACAAGATTCTAAGCTATTATTTTATTTATGACATGCATACTCAAACTCATGTTCATAAACAAAGAACACAAGCGAGAAGACTCATTTTGGTGTATTTACAACACTATTTGGATTGCTACTTCAATATAATTGGTTACAACTCCCCGGTGCAAGTGATAGGATCTACTAAAGGGAGAACACGAAGAATCCTCATAATATGGACTCTGTGAAAATATTCTCGAAATCTCTCAACCTTTAACAAGCAAGAACTCTTAATAACTAGTTTCAAGTTAGTTCATTATGCCAGTATTTTGTTGATTAGCACAATAACTTTTAAGCTAGGTGCACCCAGCTCTTAACTTCTAGTTGTTCACACAATCAAGAGCGAATTGGGGAATCTGTGCAAATTTATGTCATGATCCAAACTAAGGTTAATGACCAGTGGAAACTTCACAGCATATTAGTGATATAATATAGATCTAGCAAACTTCACATCATAATACAAATTTCATCAACAAATTTAAAATACAAATTTCATCTATAAAATTAAAATACAAATTTCATCAACAAATTTAAAATAACTCAAATACAAGCTATATAAATAGCATCTTAAAATCATAAGATATATAAAGATGGTATGAGAACTATCACCAAATGTGTGCTCAAGTATCGTGCAACAAGTTCAACCAAAATATAGGGTATGATTTAGTCTTTGAAAACTACTACAAAGCATCTATATAGAATTACAAAGATAAATGATCGAGAGACCTCAAAAGAGTGGTCTAATAAGACATGTCTAATTCCAAATTCATTTTTCACTACATTCCTTTGATCTATATAAAATATTTGTTAAAATAATTATGGCTTTACGTGTCTGCTTTCTGAATCATATCGATTTGTAGTATTTGGAGTAAAATTAAGAATGTAGTTCTCAATTTATTAAACAAACGTTATTGTTGTTTGGACTTTTCCATTTTGAGTTTTTTGTGGGTTAAATATGGCCAAAAGTCTATAATTTTCAGATTAGGTAACTCAAAATAAAAATAAGTTTAGTACTATTAATGGTTATGACTTTTTGGGCAGGTCTACAATGATATTTTTATATAAGTTTTCTCACTCTACTAAAATTTGAAGATATTTTTAACAAAACTTAAAAATAAATAATAATAAAATTTTGTTCTTTTGAATTTTGATATATACAGTTGAATGTTAATATATTTTTATGTAAAAATGACAATTTCCCCTTCTTTCACTAAATAATTTCTTCTGTTATTCCCTAAATATCTTTTATAATAACTATACCAAGGATCTGCATGATCCTAATTATCAACCATCTTATTTGTAGCATTTTTTATTTTCTTTCTAATTTTTGTATTGTAATTTTTGTAATCTCAATTTTGTTAGTTAATTATAATTTTAATAATTAGAGAATAAATATTTTTTTGTAGATTTATTATAATTTTTATATAAACAAGAAAATATTAGATTGTATGTCAATGAGAAAACATTGTTTATTTATTTGGTGATCTAAGTTGAGTGAGTTGTAATAATGGATGGAAAATTATTTTATATGATTAGGTTCACGTGAATAAAAAAATTATTTGTTTATTTCGTAACATAAGTGTTGGTCGATTATGATTAATGAATAGGATAATGGGAGAGACTAAACCCACAGTTGGCTAAATAGTCCACATAATCGAGGAGATTAGGTTTTTTGATTTGGGAAATGGAAAATTTTGATTTGGCCATTGATCTGTGAAAGATTAAACCAATTAGTCGGGCCAGGAATTGTGGGAGGTGCAGTCGGCCCTGGAAACTGGTTTGGGTTAGATGGGCTAGTGAGGCATCCGAGAACTTTGGAAAGTTGATATCCGAATTAACTGATTTATTATAGGCATTTTATTTGCATACAAAATTTATTATTTTGATAATTCAAATTCATATCTGAAAAATAAATTACGAAAAACATTACAAACTAAATTTAGTTGCATAAACAAACATAATTTCAGCAGCTTTAGTATCAACTTCGAATGAAAAATGGACTGCGAAGTAAAAAAAAAAATTTCATAAGTAAATACCATAATTTTTTACACCACGATTTTGCCAGATTTGAACCCTGAACCTCCAAGAGAAAGAAAGCGTCTTATGCCACTAGGTTACAAGCTCGTTAGCGACTGCGAAGTAACCTTCATAATTAAGAAACACAAATAAAACACGCTCGCAGTGCCCCAAGCTATGGGAAAAACTTCTCGGAATGCACCCCAAAAAACAATTCTTAACATATTTAATCATAAGTCAGCATTGTGTTGTTTATTATTCAGACTAGGGGTGATTAATTATTACTCAAGATTGGAATTCGTATTATTTGATTTAAATTTTTAATGTATGATAAGATCACCCTAAATTTAGAGTGGCAAATGAGATTATTGCAAAAAAATTAAAACCATACTACAGTAAATATCATTATCTAGAGCCACCAAATAAGAAAAATAAAACAATTTCTGATTTTTTTACTTATAATATTATTTGTAATAAGATTTTTCACTCATTGAGATAGTGTCTGGATCCCTGCTTTTTCTAGGAATATTGGTCTTGAATTTATAGTTAACATCATCATTTTTTTTCAAATTTGAATCACCTTAACAAAAAAAAAGATAACACCAAGCAACCAAAAAAAATCATACTCGTCTTCACTAATAATTTAAATGGTTTTTTTTCATCATCACTACCACTATTAAGCAGAAGATACGCACAAACCAAAAATAAATTTAGTAAATTAGTCACCATTTAAGAAGAAATGCACAACCCAGAAGATATGCGCAACCTTATAATCTTCCACCATTGTTACCAAGAAGATATGATTTTTCGATCCACCGCCTCCTCGGATCCAGTTCTACTCGTCTCATTCTAATCCCCTTTTTTTCAAATTCGGTGGTGTTTAGGAGTTCGAGCCTGGGTATTGCTTGCAAGTCATATTAATTTTAATTATAAGTGATATTAGTTTATGTTGTACGAGATACTAATTTGAGCTCTTAGTGGCAAATAATTTGGATTGTAAGTGACACTGATTTTGGTTGTAAATGATATTAGTTTGTGTTGTACGAGATATTAATTTGAGTTGTTAATGACACTTGTTTGGATTGTAAGTGACATTGATTTTGGTTGTAAGTGATATCGGTTTGTACTGTACAAGACACTAATTTGGATTGTGTATGACAGTAGTTTGTGTTGTATGTAACACTAGTTTGGATTGCGCGTGACACTAATTTATGTCGTAAGTGACATTGATTTGGATTGTATATTACAGTGGTTTAGATCATGCATGACATTGGTTTGTGTTATAAGTGACCTTGGTTTGAATTGTATGTAACATTTGTTTGGGGTATTGATAACATTATTTTTTTTACATGATACTGGTTGTATTGTGCGTGATACTTGTTTGTGTTGTACGTAATACTGATTAGTATCAAGCATTATTAATCGGGAAAACACTCCTAGGGCCCTTGTGGTTTGACCCGTTCCCAGATAGGTCCTTGAGGTTTAAAACGGCGATAACCGATCCTCGTGCTTCCAATTTTCACATCTGAGTCCTCCCGATCCGGTTCGATTCGAAAATCCAAAGTTCAATCTCGCAATTCTGGTGACAAAAACACCGATTGTCGACTCCAGGTGACTCACCAAAGTGTCTCCGACATGTAGATATCAGTTTCGCATGTTTTCGTCAGCTGAATTGCTAGATTGAATTTTGAATTTTCGAATCGAACCGGATCGGGGGGACTTAGATGTGAAAATTAAAAGCATAGGGACCGGTTATCGCCGTTTTAAACCTCAGGGACCTATTTGAGAACGGGTCAAACCACAAGGGCCCTAGGAGGACTTTTCCCTTATTAATTTATATCATGCGTGAACAGATTTTCATTTGATAGGACACTGGTTTGATAATGTATAGCCGTTGGTTTCAATACTTTTATAGAAAATACGAATGAGGAATAGCCGAATTAGAAAGGAATGAGAATTTGGATAGTCTACGACTCCAATTGAGAATGATCATCATGTTTAATGACAATACTTTTTGGTTAAATCATACACTCATGACACAAAAGTTAATGATGTAATACATAAAATTAGTATCTTTATATAGGAAAATCCTTATCTTGAAATATAAAATTAATATCGTTACACAGAAAATAGTCTCTTGAAATATTAAACCAGTATTGTAACACACCGAAACTAATATCATTACACAAAAAACTAATCTCTCGAAACATATAACCAATATCATAAGATAGCAAAATCAGTATGATCGCACATCAAAATCAGTGTCGTGACATAAACAAAATTAATATCATTTTTATCCGTAAAATAAATGTAATCCATGTCGTCATATCCATAAATTAAATGTAATGTATCGTCGTTAGAGTCACAAAATTCTTTTGTATCTTGTGTGCCACAGTTTGGGAGTGTGTATTGCATTGCTATAAAATATTTACAAACAACATCAGAAATTAGTCTCATAACTATTTCAAACTAGTGACATTATGCATGTAAATTATTGTCAATAATTAGTTGAACTAACCTCATAATTATTTCAAACTAGTGATATTGTGTATACAAACCAATATCAATAATAAGTCAAACCACATTCATAACTATTTCAAATCACTGATTTTATGTATGCAAACTAGTGTCAATAATTAGTCGACCAATATCATGTTCACCAAAAATCAATATCAACGTATACTAAAATTAATGTCATCTCAATCAATTTGAATGTTCTTGATGTTTCGAGGTAAGTTATTTCTATTTTTTTATTTAAGGTATTTTGATCACGTCCTTGATAAAAAAATCTAAAAAATATTACTGACATCAGTCAAAAACACAATACTAACATTTCTTGAAAAAACAAAGACCCGAGATCCTACTACAAATTAATATTATAAAGAAAAAATTGTCCTCAAGTCGCTCGAGTTTTAGGAAATTCGTGTTTCAACCCCTCTATTTTTTTATTATCATTCAACCCTTCAACTTTGAGGAAAGTGTATATTTTAACCTCTCTCACCGGAATCTGATGATTTCTCTGGCAAAATTGAACCAAAGATTACAAAAATACCCTTTGTCTTAAAAAAATAAATTCTCCATCTTCTTCCTCTTCTTCGGCCACGCCCGCGCCGCCGTCTCCTTTGACCTAAACCAAACAAAATACTCATGTTTTTAAGTGTTGAATTACCGCTACTAAGACCATCACCAGAAATGACATCGTCCCAGAACCGTTTTCCGAGGCGAGCTTTCTAAGGGGAACCCGTGGCCGTGGAACACTCCCCCTTCCCCGGGCCCACCTAGCAGATGATGACAAGACCCGTCCCCCGAGCCGAGCTGGAGCATCATCGGCGCCTGAGCCGGCAGGCTGCTCGTGTCAGCTCTGACTAGGCCGGCATCGAACCCTAGGATTTCCTGGAGGAAGTCGTCTATAGGGGTGTCCGCTGGGTTGTTCATTGGTTTCTTCTGAGCATGAAGATAACGAACACCGGTATCATCTATCCATCGTAAACGAAACCTCATGCAAAGCTGGGAGTTAGCTCCGAATTCGACAGCGAGCGGGTTGGTTAGGGAAATCGTGACCCCTAGCTAGGACTAAGAGAGAGAAGATAGAAGACGATGTCGTTTGGGGCGAGGGAGTTATTTTTCACTTCTGGATTTTCTTCTTTATGGTTTTAGTGCTCCTTATTACCATTTTACGCCGGAGGGAGTGAACTGGAATTATTTGTTATCGTTTAGGGTGCGTTTTGTACGATTTCTGGACAGGACAGAATAGTACTGGACAGAACAGTACTAGACAAAACTACTTGTTCTAGCTGTACTGTCCCATGTTTGGTAATTTCTTACAAGATTGGACAAATAGTTCAATTCTCTATTTAATAAATAAAAGAATATATTGTATACTTTTGTTAAAGACAAAATTACCCTTCATCATAAAAATTAATATACACACGATGCAGGTTAAATTAATGGTACAATCTTCACAAAATTATTCTTCATTAAATTTTTGTACATCAAAAAATAATACCAAATTAAAGCCATAGAAAAGAATCCTTACAAACTTGTATTAGAAATCCTCCATAATAAAATTATTAAAACAAAATCTTATGAACAAAAGTCATCAACTTATTTTTTAGCAAATCAATGTAGACCACAACATGAGAACAGTTAACCAAGTAAAAATATTTGAATATTTGAATCTAAATTGTTTGGATTTTTGAAACTGTCAATCAAAAAAATTTCCAGAAATCAAAGAGCAGAAATTAAGATCTCTTTCTACAAGAATGAATATAGGGTTAATTACCCTCAGTTCCCTGAACTATTGACGATTTTATAATAGGGTCCCTGTGTAATTTGAATAAGATTTAAGGTCCCTGTGTTATAACGAAATATTACTCTCAGGTCCCTGGCTTAACCTTCGCTGACATCATCAATTTTTTTTTATTTTTTTAACATTGAATTGACCAAAATACCTTTAAGCCAAAAATAAAAAAATCCAAAAAACAAAATAAAAATTAGGAAAAAGTACAAAAAAGTCCTGTGGTTTCACTTTTAGTCCTCCGAACCTAAATTCGTCCCGAACCTATGAAAAATTTCTTTTTCATCCCGTTTTTTTTACATTTTAGTCCCAAATCTCAAATTTTTTTCAATTATTTTTATTATATCATAAATTCGTCTCGAATCTATGGAATTCCAGAAATACCCCTCACCCGCTTCCGAATTTCACCAAACGCTCAACATCA
>SOPF01019602.1:0-15312 GCA_012979155.1 Hypericum perforatum
AAGAGTCACGAATGAATGTACATCAGAATTAAACCAACTTAATGGAAATGAATGGAAAAATGTAAAGGACTAAATTGAAATGAATGGAACGAAATTGACATTATGCCTTATTGAATTCCTTATTGAGCAAACTTCAGATTTGGTGCTTGTCACTTTAGGGAATCAGTCGGATGTCCCCTAATGAGGCAGGTTCGGAAGGGTTGCACCTAGCACAAGGTCAATAGCATGCTGGATGTCTCGCAATGGTGGCAAACCATGTGTATCATCATCCAATGCAACATCCGAATACAGCTCAAGCAATTCTCTTATGTGCTCAGGAATATTTTCTAACTTCTCATTATACAAAGAACCCAAATCCCATGCAACGTGTACATAAAGACGTAAAGTGTTACTGATCTTCATCTTTCCTGACTTCGGCTTGCTAGGGAGAAGAGTGTAATGTTTCTAACTTCTTGATCTTGTACGTCTTTGCCTTTCCCTTGTGCAAGGCCTGGATATCGTATTCCCATGGTCATCCCAATAAGATTTCACAAGCGTCCATCTCAAGGACATCACAAACGACCACATCTTTAAATTTTCCAATTGTGATAGGAATCTCACAACAGGAATTCACTTTGATACCTCCCCCTAAACAGATCCACCCGATAGTATAGGGTTCGGGATGCATCTTTGTCTTCAGGCCCAACTTCTCAACCAAGTGCTTGTTGAAAAAGTTCTCCTCGCTTCCACGGTCGATGATTACGTCACACACCTCGTCCCCAACATAGCATCTTGTCCTGAAGAGGTTATTTCATTGTGACTCATCTTTTCTTTCAGAAATTAGGGCTTCCTTGCGCAATACGCCACATATCCCTTCAGAGTCACTTCGAGCTCCTTTGTCTAATTCTTGCAAATTTTTTAGGAGCATCTCCCTTTTTAGGATCATTGGTTGTAATAACCAGCTTATCCTTATCAATCCCCTTGAAAAATTCCTCGGCATCAAAGACTTCTTTTTGTCCAAGGACGCATCATTGCTCGATCTTCACTTCATGAAAAACGGGAACAACAGGAGATGGTGGCATGGATGGTTGAACTGTAAGATTGTCCAAATGTCTGAGAATCATTTGGATCACATTCTCAAGGATCGCAAATCTTGTATCCATGTCAAATCTTGGATTGCTTTCGTCTGAATCCATGCATTTGATTGGATATGTGGTGGAGTTTGGAAGGTAATGAGAGATTCGAATCAATAGATCACAAATCCTGATGCACAGTTTGTAGTGTATCTCTACTCATGGGTATGGAATCACTCGATCTCAATACGGGGATTGAGATGATCGTGGCTCAGGCTCCGATACCACCTAATGTAGCATAGCAGAAGCAAATGATTTTGTGATTTTGTTGGTTTGAATGGGTGAAATGGTGCAGATGATCTGCATGAATTTGGTGATTAGGGTTCGAAAATAACTTGGAATGAAAGTAACAAGATAACTTTGATTAGGAATGACTTCCGTTGTGTTAATCAAAGGGGTTCATAAACGAACGTCCAGCCAGGGCGAGTGTTGGTTTAAACGTGCAAATCCATGCACATATGTAAGTCCATGCATAAACAAAAATACACATGGTAATTTCAAAGAGTATAAACTCAAATATACTCAATGATGACATTCAAATGGTCCGGATTACATATTTAAAGAAAGTGCAAAGTGAATCTTGGTTGATCATAATGCCTACTTGTCCAAGAGTCACGAATGAATGTACATCAGAATTAAACCAACTTAATGGAACTGAATGGAAAAACATAAAGGACTAAATTGAAATGAATGGAACAAAATTGACATTATGCCTTATTGAATTCCTTACTCAGCAAACTTCAGATTGGTGCTTGTCACTTTAGGGAATCAGTCAGATGTCCCTACATCAGTTTAATTAGGTATTTATTAGTATCTTAGACACATTGAGGACAATGTGTCGCTTAAGTGTGGGGGAGGGTTCCTTCTAGGAATCTTCCTTTTAGGTTAATGTGTATGTTAGCATGTTAGGTTATTTTGTTTAGGTTTAGGCTTTGCATGAATTTTTCAAAAATTTGATCCCCCTTAAAAAATTTTCAGCTTATGTTAGAATTTTATCATTTTCTTAGTTAGGAATTAATTTGAGTATAAAGTCTAGGAATTGGTAGAATCTTGCACTCTGTTGTTTAGACTAGTGGTCTCACTATGTAGACTAGACTAGAGGGTTGACGAGTGAACCTTGTGAGTATTTGAGCTGATGGAAGAGACACCCGTCTTTATATTTTTTATGAGGTGCATACTAGGTCAGTTGATCAAGGTATCCTACTAGTACTTATCATAGTCTAGGTTGTGTGAAAGTTAGTGAGATGACGTGGGCATTCTTTGATATTCAAGTCTAGAGCCTTAGAGACAAAATCCCTTATATATTTGTTGTTTAAACTCATTGAGCCTAGCCTTTTCTTGATCTTAGATTAGGAAGCCAACTACAAACCGTATTATCCATCTTCCCTACCTTTGATCATCCGATTTAAGGACTTATAGGTTTGCATGTGTATTGAATTTAGTTGGTAGCTTTGGTTTATTTTGGGTTATGTTCGTTAGGATGTTGTAGTTATGGCCATGTTAGAAGCCGAGTCTTTGCCTAGAACGTACTAAGTATGTAAGTATATAAAATTTGTGAATGTTATACATGTGAAAAAAAAGAAAAGAAAAAGAAATGAAAAAGAATGTGAATTTGGATAAGGCATGTTTTCTAGGAAATTGGGATACTTGGGGAGTGTGTTTATTTATTTATGTTATATATATGAGGATGTTTAGATTAGACGAGTGATTAGTTACATTTGTAACATGTCCTCGGATTGGGTGGTTTAGCTACCATCCATATGTTTGCCTTACCTTTACCTTAAGCCCCATTACAACCTGATGAAAAGACCCCGTGATCATTAGCAACCATTATGACTTTTAGATAATGCTGAGTAGGACGTAGGATGCTTTGAGATATATGGCCATATATGCGAGTGATAGGAAGTTGACTACATTGATCATATGAGTGAAATACTTGTCTATCCTCGTGAGGTCAACTTTCTAATGTCTTTTATGTTGAGGTAACACTTGTTTAAACAATTGAGTGCTGAGGTGCCTACTAGTTTGTTGTGCTTTGTGTTATGGATTGATGAACTAACTTAGATTATAATTTCATTTTGATGTGAGCTGATGTTTTTGAGGGATGTTAAGTGTGGATCCATTCATGCCATGTCTTTACCTTGTTTTGTGTTTGTTATTCTTATTTGATTTTCGTTTAGGTTGTCCACATTTTGAGTTTTTCTTGGGGACAAGCAAAGATTCAAAAGATTCAAGTGTGGGGGTGTGATGAGTGTCAAAAACACTCATTATTCATGTCATTTTAGTAGATCATTCTTAGTGTTTTAGGTTGATTTAGTTGCGTTTTAGTTGTCATAGTGTTAGTTTTCGTTCATTGTGTGTTTATGTTGAGTTTATCATTTTTCATTGTGTTTGCTTGTTTTTAGGAGCCTATTCGAGGAGAAGTGGAGAACGATCAAGCGGACACGCAAAGTCAAGGACAAGAAGAAAGTCGCGAAGCCAATGAGTGCAAAGAACAGGAAGCTGGCATATACCAAGCATACATGGCACACGCCAAGTAGCTGTTATTTGGACGACCATTCACGCTGACTACCATTCGCACTCGGAGAAGGAAAAATGTGAAGGCTGGCGCATGCCAAGTGTATCTAGCGTACACTAGACCTGACAGACAGAAGTAAAATAAAGCTGAGTGTTGGACAAACAAATGACAAGACTTGACTAAGGCGGCTTAGAGCTTTTGTGAAGGAAGGGGAACATGTTGGCATACATTTTAGATATTTTAGGTTAGATATTTTAGTTAGATAAGTTAGATTAGATATTTTGATAACTATTCCATTACTTAGTTAGTATATAAGGCTTTTTGCCTTTGTTTTGTAACACATTCCATATATTAAATAATATATTTTCTCTAAGCAAGGTCTCTGGTTAAAGAATATGGACTTGAAGAGGGGGAGCTTGGAGTCTTGATAAGTCTCCATTCCTTTTTACTCTTTGTCTATGTTCATACTTATGATGTTAATTAATAGTACGTATGAGTAGTTAATTAAGTTTGGTGCCTTGTTACCTTTAATGTAGCCACGATTGTGAGGTGTGTATGTTCATGTATGTGTTCTTATCAACGTGCTTGATACTATTGCTTAGACTTGCTTGATCACCAAGCTTTTGTAGCTAGTCAAAACTTGAGACTAAAAGGAAATAGAATTGATGGATAGGTTGGTTCGATGATTAGTACTCTTGCTAGGACAGAAATCTTCTTAGTGACCTACTAATTGTCCTTGGAGTGGAGCTTACAGTTGGTACTTATCTTAGTTTAGTTGGTTGGTGGAGTCGAAAGAATATATCTAACTTTCTAAGCTTAGTTAAGTAGATATTTAGATTCATCGTGCACGAAAGTATGGTTGAGGTTGCCTTTGATTCACTCGGACCACATCACATACACTATAAGTCCTCTATATGTTATGGTTATGTTGCTAGTTTAGATACCTTGCTCACTTTTATTTGTTAAGTTGTTAATATTCTGTTTTATAACCATATCTATCTAAGTGTTAGTCTTGTTATCTTTATATTTGTTAGTAAATGTTAGATCACTTATGTAAACAACAAAACTTCATAATCTGATCTTAGTTAAGTAAGTAAACCTTAGAGTATGCCTAACAACTCAATCTTTGTGGATTGACAAACCTTTACTTACTCATTATTGTAATCTGCTATAATTCTGCTACTGAATTGGCGCATGCCATACCTTGCTGGCACACGCCATGTTATTCATCCGAGAGCTTTTTGGCTTGCGCCAAGAAAAGGTGGTGTACGCTTGAGTTTTGGGTTAGTTTGGTTAAACGTTGACATATGCCATACATAGTTGGCATACGCCATGCCAGACTGGCCCCTCACATGAACGACCAATCATTTTGTTAAGTAGATTTGAAGTAGACCCTTTTTGTAGAGGCATTAGTGAACATGCTTGTGCCAGACCCAAAACCAAAGAAAGATTTGTGCAGATCAGGCACTCTGGTCTACGCTTTTGTTGCTCAGTTTGATCAAGGTCATGAAGCTCCTGGCAAGAAAGTATCTAGTAGCATAATCGATCGCGACCACTTGGTATCCTGGCATTTGGTCTCCAAGATTGAGAAGCATGGTGTCACCTCATATGCAGTCAACAAGTGGGAGGACCGCAAGGTTGTTCAAGACCGACTTCAGGAGGATGATCAGGCCCTAATGCCAGAGCACCAGAAAGACCTCAACGATCTGTCTGAGCGCATTGGTCACTTGGAAACCCAAGTGGACACTTTGACGGACTACATTGATGACTTGAGGGTCCAGGTTGAGACTCTGGCCAATGAGCAGGTTGAGCATTGGAAGCAATACTATGCTGACCAAGAAGACCTTTGTGATCAGCTTGTAGCCCGTGACGCCTCTGATGTAGCTAACTGGGCTTGGCTCCACTAGCAGTTCGGCTCCCCTCCTCTGCCTCACCAGTGATCCCAGGCTTCTTCTATCCTGTCTCTTTGTTTTTGTTTTTCTTGTTTTGTTGCTTTATTTGTTTGGTGCTCCCTTGCATATTAAGGACAATATGTTCTCTAAGTGTGGGGATGTATTCAGTATGTGTGTTACCTTTTTGTTTGTTTTCTATGATGTTTTGCTTGTTTACCTTTCTTTTTATGTTGACATATGCATGTGATTGAGTCTGTTATGCGTGTGGTGTGTGTTTTTGATTGAAGTGCTTAGTCTTTTACAACTGACGAAACTCCCCTCCAAACTTGTGAACTTAGAATGGTAGCCAAATCTTGTTGCAAAGTCAGAATTCAAATTTGAGGTGGCTAGAATAGGATTATGTGAGGACTACACCCTTGTTTATTTAGGTTGACGGTCACACTAGGTAGACCATATTCGAGAGCTTGATGAGCGACCTTATGAGGAACTTGTGCCAAAGTATGAGACAACCGTCTCTAACTTTTCATGAGGTGCTTACATGTATTGGGTAATGAGAGTAGTATACTAGCACTTACCATGATTTCGTAATGCGAGGTGAGTTAAATATCGGGGGCCATTTTGATGTTGAGCCTAGAGCCTTAGAGCCAAAAAGCCAATCTTATCCATTGCATAACCCCTTTGAGCATACATTTGTTTATTGAGTTACTATTTGCACACCACTATATGAGCCAAACTTCAGCCCCCAACCACCTTAACTATCCATTCCAAGGGAATAGGACATATTTTGGAGAACAATTTTGTAAGGGTGCATTCGGTAGCATAGCTGGGGGGTAATGCACATGTGTGAAAATGAAAAATAAGGGTAGATTGAGGCCAACATTCAGAAGCCGGGATGAGTCACTAATGTATGTGCAAGTGTGCAAGAAAGAAAACAAAAGAAAAATTATGTGCACAAAAGGCCAAAAGAGAACAAAAATTTATGTAATGTGAAAAGTACAAAAGAAAGAAAGCAAAAGAAAGAAGCAGGCACACCAAAAAGTAAGTGACTTGTCCCGAGTGAATAGCCTCTAGGATATGGGAATAGTGGGTTGAGAGCTTAGTTGTGATAGGGTGAGGTTCTTAGTATAGCCGAGAGTTAGATTTTTGATGTAACCCTCAGATTGGGTGGTCGAGCCATTACCCAATGAATTATCCTCCCCTTAC
Source organism: Hypericum perforatum (assembly GCA_012979155.1). Lineage (NCBI taxonomy): Eukaryota > Viridiplantae > Streptophyta > Magnoliopsida > Malpighiales > Hypericaceae > Hypericum > Hypericum perforatum. The sequence goes on from SOPF01019602.1 coordinate 6,726, forward strand.
CTTAAACCACGTTACAACCCTATGAAAATCCCTCTTGATTACGAGCTCTGCATTACTTGAGAGAGTGTCGAGTGTGAAGTATAATATTTTTAGATCCCAAACATGTTTGCGAGTGATAGGAAGTTGACTACCTAATATACGTGAGCATAAATTGATCCTATCCACTGAGTGGTCAACTTTCATGTATGGTATGCATAGTGCAAAAGTTGAGCTAAATAGCTGAGGGTGTTGTGCTTACATGATCATTATTCTTAGCGCTTGAATGAGATAAATGATTAGCTATAGGATGAAGCATGCCGTGATTTGTTCCAACTAAGGAGGAGCCATGAATGCGGTAGTTCTGATGCACCTTACTTAGAAACAAGCAAGGAATTAAGTGTGGGGGTGTGATGTGCGTGTAAATGTACACAAAAATCCTTGTATTTTGTTATGTGTTATTTGCATTTTAGGTAGATTATTTCGTGTGTTAGTTTATATTTCATCGTGTTTATGTTTTGTGACGAGAAGCAGGATAATTATCAAGGTTTGGTTATTTTTGTAGGAGTTTGGACGGTAGGAGCAAAGATGACAATAGGCGGGGCAAAAGCGAATGGCATGGATGAGGGATCGGATTCAAGAAGAGGATTTATGCTAAAAGCCCACCATTCACCGGGCTTGGCCAGCATTCGTTGGTAGAGGATAGAAGAACTTCCAACATTCGCTGGGATTAGCCAGCATCTGCTGGCCAGGCCATGGAAGATTTATTCAGCCTGTTTAGTTTAGTTAGGACTCTTCCTTTTTAGGTTTTTTTCCTAAGAACTATATAAGGTGTAAAAACCTAGTTTGTAAAGAACTCTTGACAGCTTTAACACAAGGTTCAATCAAGTTATATTTATTTTCAATTTAATTATTTTTACCTTCAAGGATTGTGATCAACAGCTCGAATCTCCAATTCAACTTGGTATTTTCATACTTCGTAGTGACGAACTGTCTTTTCATTCAGTTGTTTGACTAATCTTTGTTTGAGTGATTTGTGTTGTTTACTTGGATTAAGATTGAGTGATTTGTGTTGTTCATACTTCGTAGTCACGAACTGTCTTTTCATTCAGTTGTTTGACTAATCTTTGTTTGAGTGATTTGTGTTGTTTACTTGGATTAAGATTGACGATCTTAGTTCTAGTATAGATTGTATCCAATTGTTTGTTCATTTATTTTATCGCTTCTCGAGTTTACGAATGATAACCCTATGTTTGTTTAACGATTCGTAGTCTAGTTTATTGATCAAACACTCGATTTCGACTGCTTAGATTAAAACTTAGGATTTCACCATCCGGTAATTGAAGAATTGATTAATATGTCCCTGTAGAGATGATCTTACTTATCATTCTATTACTTGAGCAATCATGTTTTCTTGCACATAGTTTGGACCCTATATTTATCGCATCAGGTCCCCGGGTCAGGGATGGGCTACAGGCATTTTTCGCACTTGCCAAGGTTTCATCAAAGATTATTTAAGTCACTCTGTTCCATGTTGTTTCATATTTGAGGCGGAGCTCTTTGCGGCTATCATTGCAGTAGAGGTGGCTTATGAGCGACGTTGGCACAACCTCTGGCTCAAGATGGATTCTATGTATGTCTTGCTATGCTTTCAGTCTCCTCAGGCTGAGGTTTCATGACACTGGCATTCTTGCTTGTTGAGTATGCTTATGCATAGATGTAGGTTCATGTTTTGCACATCTTCAGAGAGGGGAATCAGGCAGCTGATGCCCTGACTCACCTCTCGGAGGATGGTTGGTGGGCCAGTTTCCCAACTTCTATCTCCAGCCCTTCTATAGATTTGTTCATTGATGCTTCCCTCTGGCTTATTTAGTCTATCTCTACTTTTGCCTACCATGACTACCAGGTTTATTGGATAGCATGGGTTTAGGCTACTATTTTCCACCCTGCTAGACTACCGGGCTTGTTGGCTAGTTGGTGATGGTTCTTTGGCCCCTCCTGACTGCTAGGACTGTTAGTTAGCAGGAGTTCTGTGGGCTTTGTGGACTTGTTTATATCTCTTTTTTTCTTTTATTTGACGGTTTCTTTTTGAAAACAATAATATGAGATTCCCTGATATCTAATATCGGATAATTTATTCATCACTACATGGACTACCTCACTCTATACAATTCAATTTGATTTGTCGACAATTAGATTCATAATAATTTGATTTGAATTTGTCAAAGATAAATTGAATACGATTTATGATTCCTATAATTCTTTGAACTAGTTAATTCAATTCGATTTTGATTCGAGTCAAATTCATGTATAATTCAAGTTGAATCTGTTCATATTTAATACTAAAATTTCATAAATACACCATCAATTTTTAGAAATTAAATACTCCAATCTAAATTTTTTACTAAATATAATATTTTACTTCAATACATAAATAGCTAAGTCACATGCTATAAGACATTAATCTTTTAGCTTTGGTGTAAAATGATTATAATCTCAAATTCTAACCCTAAATTATAATACTAATCCTAATTTTAAACAATAATCCTAATTTATATTCATCTTGTAAATTTAGAAATTTTGAATATTTTTATTAAATATTAAATATTAAAAAATTAATTTGAATTCAATTTGAGTTTAATTCGTATTTAGTGATTCATAATTCGTATTCAATTTATCATCGACAAATTACATAGGATTTAAAATTTTCATATATTCAAATTTAAACTAATTCAATATAGGATGGCACCAAATGATCATAAAAGTTGACCCTATGATTATGTGATTTAATATACATCGGTTATTATAGAGAGACAAATACTAGATTAATGAACTCAAATATAAAAGATAAAAGTAACCTGAGTGTCTTGTACCCCAGAATACAGAATCACCCTATGTTTTATAGGGGTGAGCATTTGAGATATTCCGATCTTGAATATCTCAAATAAAGTAATTTTTTTGGGATTTCTCGAATCATGAATTGAAATTTGGGGTTAGTTTTGAAATTCCAAAAAATCTCAAATTTTTGATGACAAAACTTTGACCAACAACTAGATATAATTCTGAAAACATGTACGGTTACACGACCTAGTGCTTTAATGACTAAATATTATCTTCAACTTTAAAATCTTTATTATTTTTACACATTCATAAATAGGGTAGTTATAAAGAGAAACTCACCTAGGGAGTACAAGTCGCGACACAGGTAGGCGAATCTGTGACTAGAGGTTGGGGCAGAGCTGCAAAGGTGGCTGGAGAAACGATTGGCAGAGAGGGCTAAGGCTAGGGTATTTTTTTTATTGGATGACAAGAGAGTAAGTTGGGACTTGGGTCTCGAAGCCAAAGGTGATCAAAATAACGGTGACTGGAGGTTGGTGTAGAGTCCTGAACATGGTCAGAGGAATGGTTGACAGAGGGCTCAGACTACAAGTATGTTTTTAGTCACGGGACAAGGGAGGAAGTCGAGACTTGGGTCGGTGAGAAGAGAAGAAGCATAAAGGTAGGAAGTTTTAGAGAAAGGTTCTTATATATGAGAAAAATTATAATTTAGTACTCAATATTTTATAAAAGCACAATAAATTTTTAATTACTATTGAATAGTAAAACTCCTAAAATTTTGTAAAAATCCTTACGAAATAATATCTTGAACCAAAAATTCTAACTATTGAAAAAATTTGAGATTTCTGGAATCTCGAAACCTATTTGCACACCCCTGATATTTCATATTAAAGATATATTTTTTTCAAGAATTAATATTATTTAACTCGGTGGCTCTTATTTTCGAATTACTTGGCCGGTATTGAGAAATAATATGATCATTAAATATGTAACTCACTGGTGAAGCTAATGTGCTTTCATATGTTAGAAATTTGATGTACGAAAAATTAGGAGTGATCAAATAGTTTAGTAAATAAGTGAAGTTCGTAATTGAGAGTTGAAAAATAAAATCTAAACAATTAATCATATATAACAAGAGTAATAATTATTTTTATAAGACATTTAGTACTTGCAATGAAAGTAAGAATAAAGGTAAAAATGTAAAGAAAGAGTTGTAAATCAATGGAGTTAAGAATTGGCTATCTATGTCAAAATTGTGGTTCCTATGAAGTTTCAACTAATATTCTGAGTTGTTTAATGCATATACCTGACACTTTTATTCATTACTTGATAAAAATAAGATAGTGAAAAGTTTAAGTGAATAATTAATACTTTTGCTCATCAACTAGACTTAGAACTTTACTAATCTTAATTATGATCATTCTTCTTGGCGAGTTACTCTTATGATATCAAGATATCTCATTAATATCTAAGAATATGCTAATTAATTTTTTTATTAATTTGAGTATCTCTCGGTATACTATTATCAATTATAATCATAACCTAGGTGATCAAACTAGACTAATCATTAAGAACATGAATTAACAAGCACAACGCAAGATATTTGAACTATAATATAATAAAAACAATCATTACTTATTAAGACATCCCACTAAAAAAACTACTCATTACGCATTCAATAAGCACAAGATAATAATTAAAAATATAATAATTGATAAAGATCAAAAAAACTTAGTCTTCAATTAATGATCTCAAAACTCACAGGAAAGTCTCTACATAGCTAAAATTAATCCCTAAAATCCTATGATATATATAAACAAGCCAACTATCTAGAGGAAAAAAAATTAAGAAAACTAGAGTTTATTTCAAAAAAAAGTCCTAATAACCAATCACAATAAGCATAAAATAAAGAAATAACATAAAATATAATGTTCTAAGATTAAAATAGGTTCTAAGATTAAAATAGGAGTTCGAAGTTTTCAAAAATTGGAATAGGATAAACACTCAATAAAATAAGAAGTCTGGCAAGACCAGCAACCACTAGAGTCAGAGAATATGGCACACTGTGATTCACCTCCTAGTGACCGCTTGGAGGCTAGCGCTTATTAGCCCTGTGAGCCTTATAGGACTCCCAGTTTATTGCATTTTTATATCTTCAATTTTTGATCTTTTTAGGACTCCAAATTTGCCCTTGACTATTAAGAAAAAAAATATAGATCTCTCTTCTACTCTTCAAATGGTATCTCATATGCAAAAATCGAATACTCGAGTAGAGAGTTATTCCTCCCAAAATATGATAGCTTGAAATCACCTTTTCAATGGTTCTCCAATCACTTGTGAATGCTCCAAATAACTATAAAAATAAAAGACAAGTAGATGTTTGCTAATTTCTTGCCACTAGTGCGATGGACATGACTCGCTCAGGCTATGTCAGAGACTGTAATTCTTTCCTTGACAAGTAAGCTCGGATAACTAAAGTTGGTGCTAGTGACCTAGAACAAGGAAGTTTTTGGGGATGTTAGACAGAATTTAATGGCGGCAAAGACCCAGAGTAAGGAGGTATAGAGATAGATTGAGATTAAGGATCCTCGAGATGATTTGGTTATTAAAGAGGTGGAGGCACTTCGGGTTTATAATGTTGCACTAGAGCAGTATAACACTTTCTTCAGATAGCAGTCGATGGCTACCTAGCTTTAGGACAGAGAAAGAAATTCTACCTTCTTCTACCATAGTGTTCAGATCCACAGGTCTAGACTAGATATTTCCTCTATGATGATTGATGGACAGATTTTGGAGGATTCAGACTATATTTGGGACCATATTATTTCATACTACTAGCAGATGTTTGCTGACTCAGAGACTCCCTTGGATTTGACTACTATAGGCTTACTAGAGTCACTATTGGCTAGCCATGTTCGAGAGGATCAGAATGTGGAGCTAGTACGGGTTCTATCACTAGAGAAAGTATGCCATATAGTTTTGGTATAAGCTTGGTTAGTGCCACTAGCCTAGATGGTTTTGGGGGCATTTTCTTTGGTATGTGGGATATTGTTGCCAATTTTGTGGTCCTAATCCCCAAGATCCCAGGAGCCCAGCGAGTTGAGGCTTACAGGCCCATTTTTCTTGGTAAATTCATCTACAAATTGGTGATGAAGATCTTGGCCTCTATATTCAGTATGATTCTTGACACCCTACATTCTTTCCATCAGTTTTGATTTGTACAAGGTGATACATGACTATATGGCATTAGCTTTGAAGGGTATAAATAACCTGAGCAAGCATCAGAATAGTGGCAACATGGCCATCAAGGTGAATATCTGGAAGGCTTTTGATACCTTATGCTGAAATTTTCTTACTACTTTGTTACAAGCCTAGGGCTTTGCAGATGCTCAGTATTTTACATTTTGCTCAGCTATCAATTTTAGTGTATTATGGTAGGCTATCTTGGTTGCTCTTAGGGGGTGCAGCAGGGTGATCCCTTATCCCTTCATTGCAATAAAGGAGATTTAGTAGATAGGGGTAATTTTGTAGGATTTTGAACTGGATGAGGTAGTGCCTTCCTATCTCACCTACTCTATATAGATGATGTGATTATATTTGGCCAGACCACTAAGGCCAATTATAACCTACTATTGAGGATTCTTCAAGATTACATAGCAGTGTTGGGTTAGAGGTTCAACCTTGCTAAGTCATGGGTCTATTTTAGTGAGTGCATGCCTCCCTAATAGAGAGTGCATTTATTAGATATTTTGACAATCTTAGTAGGTCAGTTATCTTTTGTGTACCTTGGGATTCCTCTATTCTGTGGGCCCTCTCGCTATGGTTATTTGTAGGGCACATCAGACACTATCATCAACAAATTTTCTCAGTGGAAGGGCTCCTCATTATCTCTAGCAGGCTGGGTTTGCTTGGTCCAGTTAGTCATCTTAGGCTCCCTGACACACTCTATGATGATCTAATAGTGGCCTATTTCGTATAGACAGGTGATATTTATCAGCGTGCCTCCTACACCATTTCTTGGGACCATGTTTGCGCCTCGCAGGAAAAGGGCAGACTTGGTCTCTGTTTGATTTACTAGGTGAACCTAGCCTTTCTGAGGAGGCTCACTTGGTCTATCTTGCACGGGTGTGCCTGCTATTTTAACTATATCTAGGATCAGCTGATTAATATGGTAGCGGTGTGTAAACAGAGGTATGTGCACTCATCTATGCGAAGGGTATGGAATTACTTGTCTGATATAGTTTGCTCCTCCCATGTGCTGGCTGGGATGTCGCCTTGATTCTACAAGTAGTGATAGGATGGTCTGGGCCCATGTCTAAGATGGACTACTTACCTCCAGAGCTACCTATGATCAACTGTGGCCTACTCACCTTCTAGTACGATGGAGCTTTTGGATTTGGGATGTAGCTATTCTGCTGCAGAGGTCAGTGTTCTTATGGTGAGCCATCCTGGGGGCCCTCTCCATTTTTGATCTTATGCTTCGCTGGGGATTTGTTTGTCATAGTATTTGCTTTATCTGTTTGGCAGATGTAGAGTCACTAAATCATATGTTAGTATGCTTCTTGATTGCTGCTACATTTTGTAGGTACTTGTTTGGTCTCTTTGGAGTGTTGTGGAGGCCATTTTATAGCCTTAATGAGATAGTTATAGAGGTAATGCGTCAGTCATTTAGCCCTCAAGTCGGGTTGCTATGGAGAGTGGTTATTATAACAGCTAGTTAGACATAGTAGACAGAGTGCAATGTATGTATTTTTTGAGATCAATGTCGTAGCTTACCACTGTTGGAGTCCCAAAGAAACCATATGGTACCTCACGTGGCAACAACTGGACCAACAACTTGTCTCCTAGTGTAGACCAGTGTCGAAGGTATAGGCGTTTTGGGCATCGTGAAGAGCAGTGCAGGTCAGTAAATAAAAAAAATGTACATGTATATAATATCTCTGAGAAATGAGTAACCTATGAACCTTATAGGTGGGCAAATGGAGCATGTTTTCGCTGTGAAAAGGTAGGACATATGGTAGCAGAGTGCCCAAATATTGAACCTCGAGTCCTATCTTCTACCACAACAAATCCTGTACGGACCATTCTAGCTAACCCAGTTAGGACAGTAGTAGCACCACCCACAAAGGCACCAACTCGGGTCTATGCACTGAACCAGGAGGATGTGCAGCAACGGACAGAAGACATTGTGACAGGTAACTCTTTAGTAGAAATCTAACTATATAAAAAAAATTTATTATGATTTAGGAATTGGTAAATTAGTATTGTGAAACTATAAAGTGTTGAAAAGTTGACTACCTTGTCAGGTAAAGTGTTAGTGGCTGGATATTTGGCAAAAGTCTTATTTGATTCTGGTGCTACACATTCATTCCTTTCAAAGAATTTTGTGAAAAGACATAAAATTACCAAGCACGAGAGTGAAGAACCTTTAGCAGTCAGCACCCCCTTAGGAAGTACTATTACTGTTGATCAGCAATGTCAGGATTGCAAAATTATGATAAGTGGGCACAATCTTAAAGGAGACCTAAGGATCATGGGGATGATGGGATTTGATGTGATACTAGGAATGGACTGGCTTACCAAATATCATGCGGTGATAGATTGTCGGAGAAAAATGGTAATTTTTCAGTTGCTAGGGGAGATGACAATTTCCTATGAAGGTGAGTCAGGACAAGAAACCTTCCGGATAATTTCGATGCTAAAGGCTAGGAGACTAGTACGAAGTAGAGCAATAGCATTTCTAGCATCAGTGCGAGACACAAGATTAGAGCAA